>BLFK01000233.1:82641-85141 GCA_014634185.1 Astreopora myriophthalma | reverse complement strand
AGTTCACAGCTTGACTGTAGTGAGATTATTGCGATGGGTTTGCATTTGTAGGCTTCCATGCGTGGCTCAGAGGCCCGACTCTCGAAGCAGCCATGCATATATAATTTGTTACTAGGTGTATCTATCAATGCAGTGCCAACGTGCAAAAATTTGTATTTTGCGGCGAAAGAAAATTATGACTGTTTTCTAACAGTTAACAGTTTCTAGGTGTTCCTTGTTAGAAAGGATTACATCAGGTTTGTAGAGGATGTTATTAGAAAGAAACTTTATTTTTGAAATCTGAATCATTGACAACAAGTTGAATACAAATTACACACTGATTCATTACTAAGGTTACCCTTACTAAACGACTGGCATGTGCGATACTGGTTGGCCAAGAATAACACCATGTGGTGTGCACTTTTTGGCTTGTAGACTAAGCTGGACTTTGAACTCCCGCGCGATTAGCTTGATTATGCAACTTGTTTTCGACTTTTGTGACTCTTTTGATAGTGTTGCACGCTCGCCAGTTCAATATTGATTCAATTTGTGCTTTGCTTGTTATTGGCACACTGGCCGGTTCATTATTGGTGACCCAGTTTGTGTTTGTCTTGCGTCTTTACATTATGATCGAGTTATTCTCAAACAGATTTGCGTCATGCTGGACGAAGGAGGATCACGCTGGTTCACTTTTTGAGCACTTTCGTTCGATTTAGAACACGCTGGTTCAAGAACAAAGAAAGAGCACTCTACAAGAGAACTCTGTTGAACTGCACACAGTTGAAATACCACAAAAAGAACGCAAACAAGCGTATAAAACGTTTGATTTTACTCACCTTTCGCTGGAAGCGAGGGAAGCCGTGACGTCACAAGCAAAATTTCCGCGATGTGATTGGTTTATTTTTTTCTATTGTTACATTACATTACTTTTTTCTCTGGATCACTCGACAATTTTTTCGCCTGCAGCTCGATACTTTCGTGCGCGGCCCTATAATGTTGTCGCCTTGCGATCCTCGCCTCTTGGCTCGGATCGCTCCTTGGAAATGAACATTAATTATCGTAATGACGAGTGGCGGGAAGGCGCTGTCACAATGTGATTTTAGATAATTAATTCCTTTCGTTCCTCCAAAATGGGATTTAACGACTCAGAATATAAGTTCTCCACTCTATACTAAACGACAAAGAACCTTCGATTCTGAAGTCGAAAGAGGCAAGTCTCTCACTCTCACGTGACCTCTTCGCGCCATTCATAATTACGCTAATAATCAATTTCTGATGAACGCCACATGACAGTGAGAACAATAAGTCATTTCGGAGTTTTAAAAAACAGGGACCGCGCAGAGTGAGGGGCTGGGGGGGGGGGGGTGCTAAATAGCAGAAGAATCGTTAATTCGAAAGTGACCAGAGTTACTGGCAAAGACAAACGCGCAGATAAATAGACAGAATTAAAGGGGCTCTGTCACGCTATATTGGCCTCACTGTAGACTGCTAAAGGATATCTTTGAATCAGTGAAAACCCAAAATAATAATGCAGTTTGTTTATTGAAGACCATGCTACTGCACGGAGACTATTTACTGTCTTCTGTTGTTACGGATGGCAAGGATTGAAACGGATTTAGCCTAAATTGTTCAAATTATCCCACCTGATCTTGAGGACATGGCAAAGATGTATTATGGGTGACTCTTCCTGCAAAAGATCATTTGGTATCCTCCTTCTAAATTTAAAAGAATGGTTTGGGCATAAGTAAAGATCATAAAGAAGGATTTCTGTGTTTTTGGCAGCAAACGTTCCGTGACCGAGCCGAGACAAGCAAATATCGAAAATAAGAAAGATTTCAAATGCAAATTCGTGCATCTCATTTCCATAACAAACGTTTATCCCTACGCGCCCACATGTTTTTAGAACTCATCGTGTTGAGTACAGGGTGAAGAATCCGTTATTACGGTTGAGAATACCCGTTAGAGCCTGAGAACTGAAGCCGTTCAGAGTGAAGCGTGATATGACCAGAAATTGTAAAGAAATATATTAGTTTCTACGAAAGGAATTAAACCAAGTCATATACATTTGACACAGCCTACAAAACAAAAATGCAGGGTGGGTGGGTGGGGTATGCAATGAAGTTTTAAAACGGCGTGAGTGAATGTTCAACGGTTGCATAAGTTATAAATATCACAAAACTAGCAAATTGGAAGCAAACTGTAATTAACCGGTGCATGAATATTGGAATAACAGCTAAAATACATTTTCAACACTAACACGGTGAGTCGGGTGGCATTTAGGAGCCCTTCCCTGGGGTTTTGGGGAACGAGGGAACGTGACTAATTTAAACTGAGGAAGAGGGGAACAGGGGAACAGGGGAACAGACACAAAATATCTCAGTCAGGGAACAAGGGAACACAAACCATTTTAGGGATCAAAAAGCTTGGGAAAAGTTCGGAATTGATTTCGGGAACAAGGGAACACAAGCAAATTTTTAAACGGAACAAAGGAACGAGGCCCTCCCCCCCCCCCCCCCCCCCC
>BLFK01000233.1:49177-56534 GCA_014634185.1 Astreopora myriophthalma | reverse complement strand
TAGTTGTAAAATATCAGTTTCAAATTTTATAATTTACAGCCTACATGTCACACAGTACTGGCAATGTATACAATAAATATACCTCATGCTGAAAACCAGGTAGAATGTATGACTTCGCTTGCTGTGGTAATTGGGACAATGATATTAATGTATACAAAAATTATACACCACAGTCTTAACATAGCTGTAATGTATACACAAAGTATACATCACAGAGTTGATGATGGCGTGTAGTATACACAGAGTATACATCATAGCCTAGATGCAACAGTGATATATACAAATAGTATACATCAGTGTTAAATGGCAAGATGAAATTTTGCTTGATGTATATTTGATGTATACTAAATATATACACCAAAGTAGTGAGGTGCAAAAAGTGTATACTCTTTGTATACAAAAAGTATACTAACCATGCTTCAATTTTGATAAGGGAATTGCTCAAAAGAAAAGCATGTGGCCCTGTAGCCATTGTTGGTGCTACCGACAGTAGTAATGAAGGTGTGGACTCAAAGAAACAAAAAGTTACCATAGATGATCCACACAACACAGAAACAAGTCTTAATATTGAGGGCAATTGGTCAAGTGACAAAGGGGAATGTACAGTTGACAAATCCGCCAAAGAAAGTGCAGTGTTGGAGAAGTCTTCTGAAGATGGTCCTTTTTTATAGACTTTGCCACGCCTTCCATAGACTTTGATGCATACAGAAGATACGCTGCATCTGTAAAACGTAACTTGAGTAACAAAGATTCCTACAAAGTTGGCGAGGGTCTGTACAGGTCGTTGATAAATGATGTTTCACTTCTTGAGTTCACATCTCTCTGCTTGTTTTTCTGTGGGGCAAACCATAGGAATTGTAACAAGTGTCAAAAACTTTTGAATTGTGCTAATGACATTTTAGACTATGGTGTAATAGACGTTAAAACTGTTTATTGTAAACACTTCCCTGAAACGAAGTACATTAGTAACAAGGCCGTCCGCAGATTAATGCAATTGCCTGTGGCAGTTTTTACTCTTAGCCTTCAAGGGCCAGGCTCACAACGACTTTTCGTGACTGAAAACAAACCATGTGTGGACTTTTCGTTATTTGTTTCGTGGTTTCCTAATTTTATCCCAACTGATCAAATCTAGAAAGGCGTGACCAGAGATCAACTCCAAGCAATTTGTTTGCTTGCTTCTTCTGAGAAAGACAGAAAACTTATTAGGTTTGCCGCATGCAAAGCACAAGGTCTTAGTAACAAAAAAGCCAGAAAGGAATATGGAATCCACTGTCTAGGCAACCTTAATGAAGAAGTAGAAGATGCTCTTTCTCTAGGAGAAGAACTAAGAAAAGCTGTAAATACACTTGCAAACGTGGAAGAAAAGGCAACTCTTCAAGCACTTGGAATTAATGTTGAAGACTCGGAATGTTCTGATGAAGAAAGTGAAGGCGAATGCATTATGCAGGAATCCTCTGGAGATGAAAATGAGGACAATGGCCTTCTGGAAGCAAGTAAGGTTCAGAGAGATACAGACTCGCTGCCAAGAAGCAGAGCTGCTGTGTGTGAGCAAGTGCCTGGCCTACCAGATCCTGGCACACTCTTAAAATGCCAATCACTTGTTAGTCCAATGCCATCAGTTGAAACACTAGTTTCGATTCTTCGTGAGAACAATTTAAACTGGTTTACATTTGTTGGGGAACTGCAATTGTTATGAGTGAACTACATGCCAGAGGTTCTTCATCAAGCTCTACTTGATTTTGCTCACAACCTGTAAAACACTGATTTAACAGATGAAGAGGAACAAAAAGTAGAGCAGTCAAGACAGGCATTTCTGGCCGTGCAAAGAGAAGCTGGTGCAGCTGATAAGGATGAAGTTGGAACCAGCTCGGAAAGCAACAACCCGGATGATTGGGTTGGTGTGCAAGATGTTCTTAGTGAGAAGGGAAAGGAACTTGTGATAAAACAACGAACAATTTTTCAAAGAACAAAGAGAAGGCAACTGGCTAAGGAGATAGCTGAAAGGCCTATCCTAAGGAGAAAAGTACCGGCGAAAGTGTTTAAAACATTGCAAAAGTTTCCAACTATTGGAAAGGATATTGAAGATTTTGTGGAGGAGCATAGAGTAGGGGCTGATCAGTGGCGGCGGACTGGTGTGTTCACAAAACAAAGGGCCCAAAGTAACTTGCCAGAATCCAGAATCCAGAAGTACGTCAATGACAAGTATAATGCAAAAATTGGCTATGGGACAATAGTCCAGCTTTGTACTGTGAGAAACAAGAGTAAGTTGTCTGCTGCAAGGTACCATAGAGTTGCTTGTGTTACTTCCCGTAGAGCGAGGAAAGGATTTGCTATAAAGCTTAACCCCGACGCTCATTACAGTACCTCCATCTATAAAGGTCTGGACTTTTAGGGATGGTCAAAACAAGATGGTACTTAATAGGGACGATCAATCAGGATTTAGATTGGACACTACATACAGTATTGTGCAAAAGTAATGAGAGCGAAATGCGCGAATTTCGTTTTTTGTCCCGGCGAACTTTCGACGAAATTTCCCTCGAAAATTCGAGCATCGTTTTGCGATGTTTCCAGCGTCATTTCGCTAAAACAAAGAGAGATAATTCGCCGCATTTTCGATACCAGCGCGAAAATTCGCTCAAACAAAAGCGTAATTTCACTTGTTGTACGCGAAATTTTCGTAGTGTAGTTTGCAAAGATCGATCACATCGATCGGCTATTTAGTTTTGTACATGTAAACAACTGCAGTCACTTTGAAAGCACTTTGATGATCAGTACATGTATTTTGGAGATAGTTAAGAAGCTGTGTCTGTTTCACTTCTCTACAAAATTTGCCCTTTGTAATGTGTTTTATTCATCTTTCTCGGAAGAGAAGACTCGACAAAACATGGAATTTCAATCCTTTGGTCGTGAGGACAAACTATTCTCAACAATGCAAAGCCTGTAAATAAAGGAGCCATCGAGTGTTATCTTGTAGCGTCACAGCGGCAAAAATGGTTTTCGGGTCTACATTTGTATTACACCAGAAGTGTTTATTGACATGATGAAAAAATGTTAAATTTTAGGTGAAAAGTTTACTTACCTTTTTCAGGATAGCTTTTAACTTTTTAACAGGTGCCGGCAAGTCACCGCAGTGAAAAAAACATCAGTGGTCCCATTTCCATTCGATGGAAAACTTTGAACTTAGCGGTAAAAGACTTAAATACATAGCTTAAACACCTTGTGTGATCGCAGCTTTTTTGTTATAGGGAAGAGCACTGTACGATGCCTTTCAACTTTCATTCCACACACGTGCGAGTTGTCATGTTTTTGTCACGACAGCAACAGGCCAGGGTGTAAACGAGCCTCTCTCCTTCGGCGGGAGCCGCTCGGCCAACCCTCTCAGCTAATGCGCCTGCACTCACTTCGTTCAGCGGATATACATAACACCTCTTCCTGAGCGCGGTAAGTTGACCAGAGTGCCGGTGTATTTTAACCTTTTCACCAAACGTGCAACACTTGGAAAGCTGACGATTAAGCCTTCTTTTTTTAAGACCCTAAATATTCCAGCTGGGTGGAGGCCTTCCTTGTGTAGAAGCTCAAATTCGAGTTTTCGCGTAAGTTGACACCTTCTGCATGGTTAACCTGAGATAGCTTGAAGGCAGGCTGATTACGACTGTGAGCTTTGAACTAACATACATTTTGTCGTCATGGTAACGAGTAAAGAATCTCAACGTCGTGCGGAACCTGGGTTCTAGGTTTGTTATGAGCAGCTGGTACATGTATAAAGGCGGTGTTACACCGTGAAATGTTTCGCGCAACTTTTCTCGCAATGTTTTGGCGACATTGTGGTGAGACACGTTGCACGAAACATTTCACAGTGTAACAGCACCTTAAGAAAGAAACTTTTAGCTTGGAAACCTTGGGACTGTAAAACAAGCATGAGGTCTAGTTTGTCTGGACATTAGCATGGTAAGTTTGAAAGAAAAAGCAATTAATAGGGTGAGGTGTTGCTTTCTATCCCGCTAGGAATATGCACAGAAGCTATACCAAAAGAACAACTTTTCGCTCGAAAATTCGAAGGAAAATTCGGAAGAGCGAATTTTCGCTCGAAATATCGGAACGAATTATCAGTGAAAGCGAATTTTCGCTCGAAATTTCGGAACGAATTATCGGTCAAAGGGAATTATCGCTCGAAAATTCGAGTTAACTACAACAATAGGCATTGCGAAAATTCGGCGAATTTTCTCCGAAGTTTCGTGCTGGACAAAAATTCGCCATTTTTCGTCGAAAAGCCCCGAAATTCGCGAATTCCGTCGAATTACGCTCTCATTACTTTTGCACAATACTGTATACACACAAGTTGCATAAGGCCACTGCACTGATGGACAAGCCTTAGACAACAACTAGTACAGATTACGTCAATAGGTACGCCTCAGTAATTCAAACAACATCGGTAATGTTCCTGGGTACAAGTACGACAGCTGAGAGATGTGTTGGTGTAGTGAAGGCTCAACATCTCTACAAAAAGAATGGGACTTGAGGAACCGACACAGGGTGAAAGGACTGGGGGAGCAATGTTTTTTCTCTACTACCTTGTGTGACTTTCAGAGGGTCACTTGGTGGCGTAGCGTGGCAAACTAAAGAGTAGGAGGGTAAGCGAACGCACAAATCCCACGCTCAACAACTTCACTGTCACTTGGTACCACGAACAGTATTTATTTATTGAAAACCAAATAGTAGCGATGATCGATAGCGTAGCTCTGTACAAACTCATGACTGTAATTGTAGTTGTGGTTGCTGTTGTGGTTCGAACTAGAAAAGGCAACAAAAAACGAAACGAATCCCACTTAATCTACTAATAACAATCATTATGCAAAACGATAAAGAAATCTATGCCTACAATAAACGATTAATCACGAATCAACTAATAAATAAATCGCACTTAAACAATGAAAGTAACTTACTTTGGTAGAGCTCCTAGCCCTTGAAATAATAGGCGCAGTAAACTTGGCGTAGAAAGGATGACTAGTTTCCCGATAGCGTACAGCAAGGTAGTGTAAGAGTGACTAAACTAAAATTGGACTTTAACCAAATTAATTCTGTAATCTGAGCACTATTATTTAACGATCTCACTGCGATAATTACAGTAACAAAAAACGTGACCTAAAACAAAGATTAACTAAATCATAAACAATCGAGAGCTGATCCGTAAACTAAAGCTAAGAGTATAAAAAACAGCGTTTCAAAGGTAACACCTTGTTTCAATTGGTATTGTTAAGGACACAATTGACTTAATCTCTGAGCCTCTTTGTTACATTATCAATCTTTCTATTACCTCAGGTGTTGTACCTGACCAGCTTAAAATAGTGCGCGTAATCCCGATCTTTAAGGCCGGTGATAAACGTATTTTTAGTAATCATAGACCGGTGTCCGTTCTACCGATATTTTTCAAATTATTTTAACGGGTGATATGCAATCGTCTTCTAAACTTTTTAAATAAGCTTAATATCCTGTCTAAAAATCAGTTCGGATTTAGGAAAAAACACTCAACCTCTCTAGCACTTATCCAGTTATATGACAAAATTTCATCCGCTATTGACATCGGAGAATACACTGTTGGCGTTTTTCTTGGCCTATCCAAGGCTTTTGACACGGTTAACCATGAAATTATCTTAGGAAAACTTGAGCATTATGGAGTCTGCGGGACTGCCCTAGAATGGTTTAAAAGTTATCTTGTCAACAGAAAACAATTTGTTCAATACAATGGCCATTGTTCAGCTACCCAATATGTTAATTAATCCTTGGACCTCTGTTCTTTTTGATTTATGTTAATATTTGTGACGTATCAGAAGAAATAGAATTTATTTTATTCGCCGATGATACTAATGTTTTCCTTAGTCATAAGAATCTCAATTTCCAAATTCAGAATGTGAATTTTGAATTGATTAAGTTAACCTCTTGGTTTCAAGCTAATAGGCTCTCAATTAATATTAAGAAAACTAAATATATGTTATTTAAGCCAAGACAAAAGAGGCAAATGCTTGATCATCTAACAGTAAAACTTTGTGATCATACTTTAGCTCAGGAAAGTGAAACTGTTTTTCTAGGAGTGATTTTGGACGAGCATCTCTCATGGAAATCACACATTGCTTACCTAGCTTCTAAAGTTTCCAGGTCTTTAGGTGTTATCTCCAAGTCAAGCTTTTGCCTCTACAAATCTGCCTTGAGTACACTTTATTTTTCCCTTGTCCATCTGTATTTGCAATATTGCATAAGTGTTTGGGGGGTCAACCTATCCTACTAATTTGAAACGTCTTGTACTGCTGCAAAAACGAGCTATGAGAATCATCAGTAAATCTTGTTATGATGCTCATGCAGAACCAATATTTAAGAATTTTTGTATCTTACTGCTAAATGATATGTATCTAGCAGAAATAGGGAAAATAATGTTTCAATATAAAACTGGGTTGTTACCAGATGTATTTAATAACACGTTTCTACAAAGGAATCAGGTTCATGATTATGATACCAGGAATGCCAGAATGTGACAAGTGTACTTCTGGTTGCTATGGGCATTTCTTACCACCCGAGGAGTGTGTTGAACACATTCGTCAGCATGGCATGAAAGACTGTATGCTCACACCTCCTTCAGCAATCATCAAGGAAGCATTTGAGAAGTCCCAGAAGAGTAAAACCCCCATTTCAAGCCTGGAGATAACAGAATTGGCAAAGCAGACACTTCTTCCTGAGCATGATGTCTCGCTCTGGTTACACCATTTAGAAAGCATCAAAGAACGACAAGCAGAGGGTGTTAAAAAGGCTCAAGCAAAAAGACGGTGTTCAAGAGGGATTTGTACTTCCACAGCGAAATCAAAGAGAGCTGCGACATCTAAAGACAGGGATGACGTGTACTGTTGGTGTCAAGAGGGGGAATATGGGGAGATGATAGCATGTGATAATGTTGCCTGTCCAATAGCCCTATTTACAGTTCCCGGCGCCATATTGGATTAGTAACCGCGCAAACACGATAGCGAGGCTGCCGGTGACCCGCGTAATACAAAAACAGTAAATACAGCCGATCGGAGAAGTCTTTCGTGGTTCAATCGCTTCTAAAATGGTGCTAGTTTACAAGAATATGCAGATTTCAACGCTAGAGGATATCCAGAAGTTAAAAGTGAAGGATTTAAGGGAAATTTTGCGTTCTAATTCGGAAACGACAGGCGGAATAAAAGCAGATTTGGTGTTAAAAGTCTATGCGATACTCGTGCAACACGTGGTACGACCGGGTGAGAATCAGCAGCAAAGTAGCGATAATACTGGTCAGGGTCACCAGAATACAACAGAAAGTAGTGGCGACTTCAAGTACGATGAAACTTTA
>BLFK01000233.1:30778-42286 GCA_014634185.1 Astreopora myriophthalma | reverse complement strand
GGCTTCAACGGGATTCGAACCCGTGACCTCCGCGATACCGGTGCGATGCTCTACCAATTGAGCTATGAAGCCACACATTGGGAGCGAGGTCAATTTAGTGAGTTCATATCTCCCGTGAGGAGTGAAATGATGTGAGGTATATATGAAATAAATCATATGTGAACTGCGGTTGTAGATGAAAGTGAAGAATGATCATCGCAGTTAATTTTCCAATTTAAGCAATTGGAAAGGAGAAGCCTGAAAAAATCAAGGCTTGCAGGCGACTCGTGGGCGTTCTCTTCAGCTCTATTAACTGGTGGTAGTCGTAGCTTTTGAGGAGTGTTGTCATTGGAACTAAGTCCACTTATGCTGGCTATTAATTCTTCAATGCTGTCATCCTGTTGTATTCAAAAAGAACATTAAGTTTGATTTCTGCCACTCTCTCGATTTCAGAATTTTAGCTGGCAACTATCGCTAAACGGCTTCAAGCTACAAATATAAGCGGAGCTACTTTTGGACATAATTAACCATAAGGGAGAAAGAGCATTTTTTTCCTTGGATAAGAAACTCAAAAAATGATCAGTTGTCCAATGTGAAAGAAGTGCCTATGGTAATGGTGCTAATCTCTTAGTTTTAATTTCAAGGTATGGGATTGGACGACCGTAAGTGCGGACAGATGTACGAACAGTCACGTGACAACCAAAATTTTTCACGTGTGACCAAATTTTCTAAAGTAATGGGGCTCCACTAGCGAGCCGCCACATCTTCAAGATCAGGTGCGAAAATTTGAAAAATTTTGGCTTTTTTCAAAATGCCCTTGGTCTTACTTTAAAAGCCAATACGATGTACTGCGTCACGAAAGGAACGATGGAGAAGGAGCATTGGGACAGTTGTATTGTTCGTGTTCAGTCACTATAAAATCACTTACAGATGAAATACGCTGTCTCTTCCTAGTAGGGTGCTTAAGGGGCGAATCGACCTCCATGTCATCGTCGGAGCTTATTTCAACCACACTGTGATCACTGGTATCCGCAACTGCCGTGGTAATTTCCAGCTTGCATTTCTAAATCCAGCAAAGGGAAGGGCTGTATAGGTAAAGTGTTGCAGTTCTATATCATCTGGTTATAGAGTCATTTTGAGTGGTTTGTCCGCATAAAGTATTATAGGACAGGGACAATTTGATTTTTGGTGTGTACGAAGTAGCCTTTGGACGAGGAGTGTCCATGCAAAAGTATTAAGTCGCATAACACGAGAAACAAAAAATCATTGAACTGCAGTTTTGTGAGCGTCATTATGGATTTACATCGTTTACGAGCTCAGCTAAACACGTGAATAAATTTTTCCTACATACCTTTATCGACTCGTCTTTTGGAGCTGCCTTTTCTTCAATTATTTCAATATCTGATTCACGAGAAGATGTGTCATCAGAGATTTTTCTTCCTCGCCATAAACTCATTCCAGGGTTGTATTCTTCTGCAGATTCCCACCATTCCATCTCTAGATTTTGTCCTCTCTTGATCAGAAATTAGACACAACAGAATGATCTTTTCAGCGACGGTGTGTATACCGCTAATGCCGATCATTTGATCTCCACCTCGCCTCTTCCCACCTCCTCTGAGAATAAGCCTGAACCCACCCCTCACCCTCCTCCCTCCTCCCCCCAAAAACACAGAACCAAGAAGAATACGTGATTTGAATTAGCAGCTACCCTTACAATTTTACCTTTGTTCTCATTGTCCTTTTGGCTTTAAAAGTTTCACTGAAGCACTTTTTAGTTTCTTGAGCGCTTTGTTCCCGTTTGATTGTAGGGGGAAAACTACAGTACGTTGCCCAGAATTTCCCCTTGGCGATTTCACTGCCATTGCATAGCTTGACGCCTGAAACAAAAACCGAATCGTTTGGATGCAAGTATGACAACAAGGAACAACGCTCTAGAGAGGATGAAATGGTTTTGGAATCTCTGAGTAAGACCACCCGCAAAGTTGATGGAAGATACGAAGTTGGCCTTATTTGGAAGGATTCATGTACCGCTTTGCCGAACAACAGAGTTGTAGCAGAAAAGTGCTTAGAACTGTTGGAGAAACGCCTTGAAAAGAACCCACAGCTGCAAATTAAGTACGCAGAAACCATAGAGAATGACCTGCAGAAAGGGTACGTCAAGAAGTTGGAGGATCAAGAATTGGAAGCTTCTGACGCCCATGAATGGTACCTACCGCACCACGCGGTGTTACACCCTCATAAACCCGGAAAGGTTCGACGAGTTAGCGATGCAGCGGCACGGTATCAAGGAACCTCCTTGAATGATTGCTTATCCTCTGGACCAGACCTTTTGAACTCATTAGTTGGGATACTAATGCGCTTTCGTCAGGAGTCGATAGCGCTGTCTGCTGACATTGAAGCTATGTTCAACCAAGTCGCAGTCCCGGAAGAAGACCAATTGGTCTTGCGTTTCCTGTGGAGAAAGAAGCCATCAGATAAAGTGAATGTCTACCAGTATGTCAGGCACATCTTTGGTGCCAAGGGTTCCCCTACATGCTCCAACTATGCCCTTCGGAGGACAGCCCAAGACAATAAGGATTCTTTTCGGTTGGAAGCTGAAGTTGTTGAAAGGAACTTTTATGTGGATTTCGGTTTACTGTATACGTAAAAATGTCCTGAACATAACCCAATGACCAACTATTACAGCAGAAAATCTGTCTGAAATGTAAACAGAGCTTCATGTTAGCCTAACTGGTTGGTTCATTGTAAAATTATTATCTGTTGGCGAAGCTAATAAAAAATAAAAAATAAACATAGTTTGCCGATAGGGTTTTGAAGTTGAAATGACTGATATACCGAACGCCTGTTACTTCAGAACCGTGAATTCACCGACCAGATTTCGTGACCGTGCAAAGCCAATCGCTGTTTTTCTTAATGACTTTGTTTTAGGATTTTTCCTTGTTTTAGATTATTCGACGAACAATTTTGCTTTGCTAGCTTCCCAGGTAGCAATACTTGCTTACATAACAGAATTTTCATCAATTCTTTGCGCTTTGATGGGCTAGTCATAACTTCCGTCTGATTTTCTCCTCGATTTGCATATGTTTCCGTTTATTTACATTCCACGTTCTTGTTGCGCTCGGCGACTTGGGGGCTCAAGTTAAAATTTTTTTACTCGTGAACGTTTAAATTTGCAGAGCTAAAACTTCAGGTGTAATTTATAAAATAACAGTTCTTTCGTTTAGTATAGTACGTTTTTCAATCTGTGACATACCAGGATCGACTTTTGACGGTTGAAGTTGGGTGCTATTTTGACTGCCAAAACAACACTCAATCAGGGTGCACACAATAAAAGCCAGAAACTATATTACAATAGTTATTTTGCAAAACCTTTTTATGACGTCTTAAAGCTTTGGATGTCTGCTAAATACATGAGTAATATCAAGTTAATAGGAGCTTTTGCGCTCTTGTACTGTTTTGATGGAAATTGTTGAAATATGCACCCATTTCCCAAATAAAAAATGTATTTTTAGCGAATTTTCGAAGTTTTCTAAAATTCTAAAAATGTAAAGCGCTTGGGGATTTCTTAATATAATTTCTTGAAATAGTTCACCTACAGGGATGTTTGGGTGGTATCAGCAAAAATTCGAATCTTTAGAACTGATTTGAGATTCTCAATATTTTCCAACATTGGCTCTTAAATATTTTCAAAACTTTGCTTTTGTGACTTTCAGTGACAAAAATAACAAGACATGAAACACTTTGAATCATAAAGTTTACAATAAAACAACCAAAATCTTTAATTTGGGAAAAATTAAACGAATCCTTGTTTCTAAAGACCAAAATATTTTAAGTTTTGATAGCTCAAATCATGAACGCACACAGCACTGTTGCCATGTAAACATACCAAAAGCACAACAAAAGCTCAACAATATCCCAAACCTGTCTTTAAATTCCAGCGACCAGAAAGTTTTTTGGAGACAAAAACGCCTTTTCCTCTTTTAAGTTCTGGAATACTGGAACTCCGCTTGAAGACTGCTCTACTTTTAGGAAAAACCTGTTATGTCTTTATTACTACGATGACCGAAAGGAACACCTTCTATATCTCTTCCTCCATATACTGTTTCTTTTATATCGAGGCATGTTCTTACTAAACATAAGGTGCCGTTAAAGTGCAAGCTTTGTTGAAAACACAGTTACTATCTGATTTCCCGGAAACGAGAATGACAGACAACTTTGTTGGAATAAATTTGGCCACGCTTTGTGGCAAGTTTAATTGAACAAATTATCAAACTCATAACACTGCAATAAAAATTAAAGTACTTAATCTCCTGTTGATAAATGGGGCGACAAAATTTCGCCTGGGTTGATTCTGTCCAGGCATCAGGAAAAAGTGTTAACGGAACAAGTGGTGAAAATGGGGAGGAGGTGGGAAAGAGATTTCTGGGGATCTGTTCAATCTGATGGCAAGGAGAAGAAGGAAGACTACCTCGGCAAATTTTTTATTTCATTACAACACTTATCATTTGCTCTAACCTCATTGGCTAGACTTACGGTGCTATGCGTACCTGGTACAACCCACCTCCACCGGATTATCACGTGAGCACCACGATATAAATTACATTATGTCAGGCCATAATTTTAGATACATTTGGTGCATACCTAGAAATCATCTTCCTGCAACAAATTGTCTATTTCATCATAGCAATTTTTAATGCTGCGTTAAATCAAGGCATTATGGCTATTTTCGTTCAGTTACTTCACGTTTGGATGGCACTGGTTTCTTCGTGGCTGATCGCCAAGGTTAATTTTATGACAGTGCTTGGTGAGAACATTCCTCGCATGTATTCAGAGGAAAATTGATTCCAGGCTCAGCTGAATTTGTAAACAGTCGTGTACGTTACATCATGTTGAATTATAACAGCTTTTAATCATTAGGGTGATAATAGGAGCCAAACAGCATTCTGGAAAATTACATGTTAACAAATGTTCATGTTCATGTTCCTTCTACAATGTTAGTGGGTGTAGAAATTGTCAGTTGAATGCTTACATGAACTACAATGAATAGGAGCGGATGCCGCAATGGACAAACTCTTCAGAAATAGCTGTTTGGCATTAGGCGAATCCGTGCTTTGTGCCCTGTTTTCTGGGTTCTTGTGGCTTGGACACAGAGGAGTCACAGGTTCACTAACGCATTGCTGTCTACTCAAACTCAATGCATATTCGTCTTATAACTGCCAAGCAGGTGAACTGGATGACTTAATAAATCCTACGTGGATCACCTTGAAATCGGGAATGTGCTTCATTGAGTGACAAGATGGTCCCTGCTCACCAGCCAAAATATCACATGACAATCCCTTGCGTTCTAATGAAGATGAAAAATGTTTTTCGCAAGCTGCTGTGATCCCTTCAATGGAGAGTTCCTCCTCATCGTACCGCACACACTCACATGGCCCTACTCGAGTATATTTCCCCAATAGTTCTGAGCTCAGTCTCTGCACTGCTAATTCTTGTCTCTCAAGAATGTTACCTTTTTCGTTTTTCTTCCCACCATCTCCAGTTTGACGCCTCTTTGCTTTCATCTCATTCTTAAAAGTGCCACATGATTTCTTTTTCCTGTATGACATGTTGCCTCCAAGGCATCTTGGTCTATGGCAGTTTTAGGCCACCTATTAGGCCTGTTATAATTTTCATCTGTTTTCATTTGATTTTACTTTGAATTACATTACATTTTAGACAAACAGTTTTTCTTTGATTTCATTTTACCTCTATAATAAATTGTTTTTGAAAATGAAATAAAGTAAAATAAAACGAATGAAATGAAATAAAACAAATAAATAAAATGAAATATAATATAAAAGAAAAAAAGATGAAAAAACACCGAAAATCCTTATCGCAGCTCTAGGCCACCATAGAGGAGAGAAAGTTACTTGCCCGAGGGGAAAATCTACTTGTCCTGGACGACCGGACGGGTCTTTCTTTCAAGCCCTGAATTGGGTACTTGCCTCTCTTTGAACTTCTGGCCCTATTTGTTCAAAGAGTGTATAGTGTTACACATGTGACAATATAGTTATGTCACAGCCTCGTTGGCAGGAAGGGTGTTGTGTCGTGGAGTCGCCATCTTGGACGTCGGAAAGTCCTCGCTCTGTTAAACTTGTTACATGGTGGCAGCGATATGGGATTCAGAGATAAAAAATTACCTCGTCAGTGATTACTGCTGTCGTCATCTTCACTCTGGACCCAAAAGGTAAAACGAGTTCGCTGTTTTCTCCACATTTTGCTGACTGCGGTGTTTATCAAGTGTTGATATGAGCACCAGCGAAGCTACAAGTTCTGCAGCTGCTGAATCTTCTTCTTTTCGCTGTCCACAAGTCCCGGCACCAAAGCCTCTTGAGGTTGATGGCGATCGTGCAGACAACTGGAAAATTTGGAAGCAAAGATGGGAGAACTATTGCATAATAACGGGCCTCTTGACGCAACCTGAAGACTACAAGTGTGCTATGCTGCTTCACAGCATTGGAATTGAAGCCATGCGGATCTTTAACGGCCTGAAGTTCGGCGACGGTGAAGACCGCAACAAAATGGTCGATATAATCAAGAAGTTTGATCAGCACTTCCTGGGACAAACTCAAAAGTTCTTCGAGCGTTTCCAATTTAATCGTCGCAACCAGGAATCCGGTGAGTCAGTCGATGAATATGTGTCTATTCTCAGAAACATGGCAAAAACTTGTGGGTTTTGTGACTGGATGCGTGAACTGTTGATAATGGATCGTTTGCTTCTCGGTATCCTGGATGATAAAACGTGGGAAGAACTACTCTCCACCCATGACTTAACCCTTGTGAAAGCTATTGAGATATGCCGCGCTAGAGAAGCCGCCACAAAGCATATGAAAGCTTTAAAAACGAAGAAATCAATATAGTCAAGGGAATATCAAAGCCAAAGAAACATGCGAAACCAAGGGGTCAAAGTAAAAGTAAACCACATGAAACTGAGGGCTCATGCACAAATACTAAGACATGTCTTTTCTGCACGCAAGTCCATGTTATGAGAAAGGAATCATGTACCACTTGGGGAAAGCTGTGCTCCTCCCGTGGTGGAAAGAACCACTTCCCTGCATCAAGAAAGTGCAAAGGCCGAAAAGTACATTGTGTACTAGATGGCAACACCTCTGACTCATCCGAGAGTAGCACCGGAACCATAAGTACTATTACAGCTGAGGCATGTCGTGATGTTAATTCTGTTCAGACCCAGCACCAACTGATCTACTGTGAGATGCTAATCAATGACACTGGAAAAATTTCCAAATTTCCAAGTACGATTTCAATTGGATTTTACTTGTTTTTGACATGGATTTTCTTAGTTATCCAAACCTGGTAAAAATGCAATTTTTCCATATCTGGTTTTCTATTTGTATTTTGGATTATCCAACATTGGAAAATTATAATACACCAGACTTGGTACTAGTACAATCCAAACTCGGATTTACTACATCACAACCTTGGATTACAAGATAAACAAACCTGGAATCAGGTATTAACAAGAATGGATTTTTCAATAGCCATTCTTGGATTTAACGAAAAAACAGACCTGGAATTTGGTATTAACAAGAATGGATTTTTCAATAGCCATTCTTGGATTCTAAGATAAACAGGCTTGGAATTGAGGTATCAACAAAACTGGATTTCTCAATAGCCATTGTTGGATTGTAAGATAAACAGACCTGGAATTTGGGTTTAACAAAACTGGGTTTCTCAATAGCCATTCTTGGATTCCAAGATAAACAGACCCAGAATTGGTGTTAAACAAATAAGGATTTTTCAATACACATTCTTGGAATTTAAGATAAACATACTTGGAATTCGATGTTAACAAAACTGGATTTCTCAGTAGCCATTCTTGGATACAAAGATAAGCAGACCTGGAATTCAGTCTTAACAAAACTGTATTTTTAAATTGCCATTCCTGGATTGTCATCTAAACAGATCTGGAGTTTTTTCTTTACAGCAGTGGATTTTAACTAGCCAGCCTTGGGTTGAAAGATCAACAGTCTTGGAATCTGCTTTTTTTAAGATGGGTTTTAACTAGCCACTCTTTTGGATAATGACCTCGACCAATCCTTAGATTTTTCAAGTTAAATAATAATTATTATAATAAGGTCCACAATAAACTGCAATAATTTTTATTCTACAATCTTTAATAACAAGTTTACAACACTTCTTAAGACTTTAATCTAATTATATTCTCAGTACATGTACCTATCAAAGAAATGCCTCTAAAGAAACTAGAATAAAGTCAACACTTAAAAGGTTACAAAGCTCATATTTATAGTTACCACTGCATGCTTCCCTAACCGTATTGTTTCAACAGTTTCAGTTTTTATCTCAGATGACAAGAAATAACAATAGAATGCAAGAAAATGTAGATGCATGCTTTTGCATTGTCATCCTCATTTGCTTTGTGTAGTTACCATTATGTAATCTCTTTCAATAAAGGTTCTGGAAATGTTCATGAGCACTCTTATTCTTCAAAGAAGTTTTAAAGTTAACTTGGGAGAAATTGCACCTTGAAATTACTGATTTTATATTTTTACTAGATCTTGTTTGAAAAGGTCATAATAATAAAAAAATGGTTATAAAATACTAATAGTAAAAGAGGGTTTTGATGAAGAATACCTGTGCTCTGATGGTTCAGTATTGTCTTAAATATATATTTTTTACAGTTGACTGTAAACATGTTTGGACAGTTGACTGAGAGGTAATTCTGAATGACTTGATTGACGTTTACAGTTAAATTTTATCAACTTTTGATGATTGATGGAAAATTTTACGGTCATTCGATGGTTTACTCCATAAAGACCCTCCTAATACTCTTATAATAAAAACAAGAGGAATTGCTCTAATATAAACATTTCAAACCAAACAGGAGAAAATGAAGACTTATTTTGTTCCATCACCTTAACTTCCAGCAAGGAAAAACTCAATAAAGAATTTTTCCAGACAATGTTCTTATCTTTCTGTGAAAACGTCTTAAACCCTCTCTGACCTGATCTCCTTTAAAACATCAAAAATCAGAGCCCACTTACACTAATGAACTCTAATTTAACTATAAAAATGTTTCAAACCCTCACGGGCCATCCTCCCTTGAAACAAAAATCAGAGGCCACTAACACTTACTAAATTTATCTGTGAAAAGGTTTTAAACCTTGACTGTGACAGCCTCCCTTGAAACATTGTTTAAGTTAGTGGTCACTAACACTAGACCTCTTTCAATTAAGGTACTTGCAATTGCTTGCACATGCATGTTCTTGTCTTTATTTCGGAGAAGTTTCAAATTGAACTGTCTGGCGAGTGGCTTCAGGTCCTTGTCCAGTTTTACATCATGCATTGTAGCTTTTCCCAACCAAACAAGAAGCACAGCTTCAGCTGATGACAGAGTCAGTTCTGAAATATTTGAGAAAAAAGTATATTTAGATTTAGTGAGCAAAAATGAACAAAGATAACAGTATCATTCCTGGGATGTATAGCTTTGCTCCATTTTTACTGTTTTTAGCCAGGTTATAAATGGGTGCAAACAAATCGTCAGGTAACCCCAAGTTAAAGTATTACTGTAATTTTTTGATAGACAAGGCATGTATCCTATTCAGGCGTGTGACAACTAATACTATAAAGATGTAACCATAATTAATGGTGCCTATAATTTGTCCTTTGTTATCTAATCACTCTGCAGTGAAACGAAAACAAAATAATTTATAACTTAGCATAAGTAAGAAAACACCAGTCATAGGAGGGGGCATCTCGTTTATTGATCAGACATAAATTGGCCTAGGATAGTAATAAACACTGAAAATAACTAAAACAAAATTTCCGAAATGAACTGATCAAAAGCGGAGATGCCGTGGAAGTGACAACTCCTAACGGACAAACTCCTTAAATATTAACTACTTAGCATAAATACGTAACCTGCATGCCAACGAATCTACATACCAGCACAAAACTATCTTACAATAACAACGTGAAAAATTATATAATGTTGAATAAATTAGAACTTGGCACCATATCAATTAAAAAAACAAACAGAACATAGGTGGTTTAGGTTATCTCAAAATGACAAGTATACCTTACCTTTGTTAAAGTAGTCATCTAGTTGTGTTGCCTTGCATTTTTCTCCACTCCCTGGGCTGTTTTCTCCACTAGTGCTCGATGCATCACTTTCACTGTGAGAAGATGGTGACTGTCTCATTTCTGTTTCCTTTCTCCTCCTTTCATCCATGTGCTTTCTAATTATTTGGGCGATGGCATTGCTCCCCAATCCCGCCTTTGGAAGAGTGTAGTCCTCATCTTTTGAAAGTGTGTCTACTACGTCTTGAAATGCCTTCATGCCTTCAGGATTGTTTCTGAACCTTGGAGCTGGTGAATCCAGTGGCCATGTTTTTTTGATGTAGTTGGTAATTTTCTTCCTGCAATATTAAACATATGGATTACACTACTGATGCAATTCGGTTCATATTTTTACCATTGCTATAAGTGAAAGCTGTAACACCTTTTTAATTTGGTTTGCTTCAGTAACTGTAAGGCATTGCTGATTAATTTCCACATCTCAAAGAAGCTTATGCACCTATCAATGTTACCCCTGAGGGGAGGGGCAAGGGGTGGGGGATTTTTACATTTTCAGTAAAAAAATTCAAATCTCCCTCCCCTGGGAAAACACAGTTGGTCAAACAATAGAAAAAGACATGAAAAATATAAAAATATCACAAATTCGCCACTCTACAGTGTCAAAAACTCTACCAATCAGATCCCCCCACCCCCCTTTGACCTAACAGCAATAAGTGCATTAACATTTATTGCTGCAACTTACTCAACAGAAATAAAATACAGATATCTTGAAATATATTGACTTACTTTGTGTTATAAATGCACCTATCTACGCTGGTCAGTTGATTTTTTCTGCATTAGTCAGTAAACAATCTAAAGTGGAGAAATCTGTGGGTGACACAAAGCTTCCAGCCTTCTCTGGTCTGGTGCACATTCCTGAAAAATAGTCGCTAATTAATATTTAAGAGCACTTATTTAAAGCAACTGCTTTGTACAATTCTACATCTTCTGCACCTTTGTGAGAAATAGTCAAAAGAACAGTACGATTTGATGGACAAATGCAACCTAAATTAAAACTTTGTGTTGGGCAAATTTTCAGGCCCGACAAGGTGGCTGTTAAGCTTAGATGATTTTATCTTGGACATGTTTTCCCTTCACAGTTCATGCTTATATAACAACTTTTACCACCAATGTGAGCTTAACGGCTAACTTTAAAGAATTTAATCTGTGTTGGCATTGCACATGTACCTGCAAGTTCATCCGTTGCTTTCAAAAACTTCCCCTTCTTTCCCAGTGTGGTAAGACCTAGCTTTTCCATTGCATCATTACTTTGTACAGTCGGGGATACAAGAATTCTTCCGTCTATTTCTTCGTCTTCGAATTTCTGCGCAATAGCTTCGCTTGCGAAGGTTTGAATTACCCACTCTTTCACATCTGCAACACACCACCCTACAA
>BLFK01000231.1:528827-541327 GCA_014634185.1 Astreopora myriophthalma | reverse complement strand
TGTTTCAAAGTATAACTGTTTGCCGTCTTAAAATTATACAGGGACCTAACCACACCCATTCAGGGGATGGTCATGACAAGTTCATGGGCTTCATGAATAGCACGTTTCCTCTAGCTGTTTACGGCTTGCAAGATGCCTTTAGTGGATACATTTTGTAATTCACCTTTTCGGCGTTCGATTTCACGTGTAGTGTCACGTGACTTGTGATGTATTAACAAACCGGGAAAGTTCGGACATTCTAGTCAACCACGCACGACACGTGTACGAACTTTTCAACTTCGTCAACTTCCAGTTACTATTAATATAATTTTACCCCTGCTTTAAGTCCTTGAACGTGGAATAATTTCAGCTTCAAAATGGCAGAAAAAAAGAATAAAAGCGACTTCAACGCCATGAATGTGGCAGAACTTAAAAAATATTTGCAGGAACGTGGAGTTTACAGTGAGCGGATATTTGAAGACTTCGCTCGTGGAAATCGCTTCCGCAGTCGAAAGAATGGTTTTAGCAGTGGATCCAAACTTCGAGAAAGATCAAACCAATGATGCTGAAATTAATAATTCATGACATGCTAATTCCCAATCCATTTTCCCTGAAGACCGTAAACAACTTCAACTCATCGCCGCCGTTTGGGTTGTACCACATTTTTAACTATTTGACTTACCACTCCACCGATTACGACAAGCAGGGACTCGCCGCTTACAAGTCATTTGAAGATTATCGCTTATTCGATGATGGTTACGTGGAATCTTTACAAACTGCTCAGTTGAATCAAGAGGGTGTTCATGTGGTATATGTAGCCAAAGTGCGGCCTTTCATGAAAATCAAAACGGATGAAGGAAAGGAGCATTACGATCTCTGGTTTATTCTTGAGGGTAGAGGTACAAACCGAGGCAGCGTTCTTCAGGCACGATGCAAGTGTAAAGGTGGTAGAGATGGGGGATGCAAGCACATTGCGGCCGCCATGTATGCCCTGGAAGACTCTCGAGGCAAAGACAGTGTAACCAGTGCCCCTTGCATCTGGGTTAAAAGACCGAGAGCAAATACCCAAGCGTGCGAAGTAAAAGATTTGGTCATAAAAAAAGGTAAAAAGCCTTCCTACAAAAAAAGGAAGCGCAAACACACGTTCCCCCAAAATATTGAAAAAGATGTCCGTGCACCTGAAGACACTAATCCACCAGATGAGAAGTACTTAAGACGGTTTACCCAAAAGATGTGCCAACTAAAAACTGATTCCCCGGTTATCTTGCCCTTGTTCAAAAAACTCTATTGTAGTCCAGAAGCAGACACACTAGATCTCAACGATGAACCTGCCGAATCAACTGATAACAAGGCTGAGACTGGTATTATGACCACTAAATTACAAGAGGTCATGAGAAATCATTCCAACATTTCAACTGAAGAAGTAGTAAGTTTGTTGTCCTTCACTGACGAAGAAAGGGAGCATGTTGACAACACTACTTCAAAGCAATGGCAATGTGAGGAGTGGTATTTACACAAGGCAGGCTTCATGACAGCTTCAAAGTGCAAAAGAGTCTTCACCAGGCAGGAGACACTTGACAAGAATAAAGAAGAAAATGTCCTTAAGTTGGTAGAAGATATTGCATTGGCCAAGACACCTCACACTCATCCTCAGCAACAGGAAATGGAACCATAAAATGCCAGAGAGTGGGGGTTATTTCATGAGGAGAGTGCTCGCAAGGCATATCAGCGTGTTGCTAGCCATACCCACCACAAACTGGAACTGGTCTCGAAAGGCTTTCTGATTTCAAAGTCAAAATCTTTCCTTGGTGCTAGTGTGGATAATATTCAGCAATGTTAGTGTTCTGATGGTTGTCCAAACAAAGTTGTAGAATATAAATGCCCCTGGAAACACAGAGACCTGCACCCAAAAGAAGCTGTCCTAACCCCAGAAATTGGTGGGATCAAAAATGGAAAAGAGTTTGCTTTGAAGCCTACTTCACAGTACTACTTCCAACTTCAGCTTCAGATGTTTGTAAGTGAGCTGACCTTCAATGTCTTGGTTGTGTGGACAACAAAAGGAATCTTCACTGTTGAGTTGCCCTACAACCCCAGCTTCATGTTTAATGTATGTGCAAAACTGGAAAAGTTTTGGGAAAGTCAGGTCCTCCCTTTTATGATGGCTGAAATTTCCAGGACAGTATTCCAGGTAGAAGTATAGACTTTTCTCTATTTTGTTCTAAATTAATTAATGCAAATATCAGTATGTTCTGGTCAGAAACACTGATCAATATAACATGACAATGTTTAAGTGAACTGTTGTGTAGCTTAAACATTAATATTGATATTAATTGATTCTGTCATATCAGCAGTTGTTTTATGTTCGATAGTTCATGCACTATCATGTTTATGCTCTAGTTACTTTATTTTTTAGATTCATCACATGTACAGGAGGTGTGCTCCTCTCAAGATACCCGCTGTTCACAACAGACCATCAGCTCTTCTCAGCAGTCCAGCTATTATTCAGAGGTAACTAACAGTACTCCACAAGTGACTGGCTCTGAAGCAGATACCAGCACTTTCCAAGACACAAGCTGTTCCAAGCAGTCAGCAGTTGATGAGGTTATCGATGTATCACAGTACATAAATACCCCAGCATCCATGCCTCCAGACAGTGTTGAACTTTCTGGACTTGAAATCTACAAGGCAGATGTCCAAACTGTCCAACCAAAGGCAATGATCACTGACACAATAGTTTTGTTTTTGCTAAAGTGAGTATGGTTGGATTATGCTGCATGTATTTTTGGTTGCTAAATATACTTGGCAACATTATAGCTACATTATTTTATTGTCACTTTGTTCCTAGGCCAAATGTCATGACATGAAGGTTTATTTGATTTTCTATTGTGGTTTCAGGCAACTACCCCAATGTATATATCCCATTGTCAGTACCTTTTTCTATACTACTTTATGTGGGGAACAAGATGTTGGTCAAACATCCTCAAGGTACAGCTTTCAAATATACTCAAAGTTCAATAAGTTAAAGGTTGTATGCATAAATAATTGACAGTTCTTCTTATTAAGCTATGCTTGGTTTGCATGTGACTTGTGTACTGGATATTGCACAGCCATGAGACTTTGATACATATCTCCATTTCTCTACTTTATTTATTGAATGGTTGGTGATTCTGTTTTGTACTTGGGTGACGTTCAAACCAAGAAGAGCACCCTGGGCATTAGTTCTCAATCAACACTGGTACGAACTCATATCCATAAATACAGGGAAATACGAGATATACTAATATACTGGAATGACAGATGCACGGGAATCAAGTAAACATCCCTTAATGCTAAGGGTGCTTTCGATTGGGAAGTCCAGATTGAGATCTTAACATCCGGGTCTTCGGATTTCCAATTGAACACAAAATTTCGGGACAGATTTTGTTAACCCTTTCAGCCCCAAGGGGTGCCCCAGTGACGAGTAAAATCGTCTGGCGTTAGACAGAGTAAAATCTGTAAGTGGCACTACTGGGAGTTAAAGGGTTAATTGAAATCCACGTCGGTGAAGGATTTCAATTCCTGAAATCTGCGGCAAAATCGGTTTCTGGACTTTGTGTTTAATTGGAAATCCAAATAAAAGATCCACATTTTAAGATCTAAATCCAGATTTCCCAATTGAAAGCACCCCAAATCTTTGTCCCTGGGAACTCGAGCAGAAAGTCTTTATTTGGATGTACTCTATTTTAATCCATTCATTTGGATGCGGAATATGAACGACCTTACTTCCAACTTACACAGGCTTTCCTTGGCAATAGATTCCCAACATTTTTTTTAAATAAACAGCAAGCAATGTGATTTAAATATTTCTTAAAAGTCACTCCAGAATCAAAGTTCTGATTTAAATTTATGAGTGCAGTAGGGAATGGAAAAAGTCCATAAATGGCTTGTTAGCTATTAAAGCGGCCCCTTTTTGCTCACCAAATTTCTACCCATCAGGCCTGGGTTGCTCGAAGCATGGTTAGCGCTAACCAGGGTTAAATACCATGGAAACCTATTGGTTTTGACACCTTTTAACCAATGGTTAGCACTAACCGGGCTTCGAGCAACCAGCCCCAGTAAAACAGAAACTTATTACCAGACAGTAGTGAGCATGACGTGACAGAGGCTAATTTTGTAAAAGTCCATAAATGAAGTTTCCTTTACGATGTCATTATGTAGCATTAAATGTTCCAAGTTAACATTTTAATGACAAATATTCCCTTGTTAATAAAAAATAATTAATAACACACTGTTAATGAAAATGAGGTGGTAATAAACTTGGATTTGAAAGTGGTCATTGCTTTCTACTTGACCTTATTTTTGAAGAATACACAGTGTTTAGAGCATTATTACGAGTGTCTCTTGCCTGGAAAGAAACTGAACAAATCAAAATTGAACAGCAATATAACCTTACCAAAAAGATTTGCCAAATGAAAAATAAATTTCACAAGACGTGGGAAGCAGGTCTTTAGACCTGCATGGTGCGCTTATTATACTTTATAGTATAGCGTAGTCCGGGCATTTGGCAAATGCTTATTCTGCTCTGCTAACCTGATAAATAAGGCCCCTGTCAGAGCAAAAACCAAAAACTTTTAAGCGTTACATGTGAACGAGTATTCGTAGCGAGTGTCTTCTCTCTAAAAATTTTACAAAAACTCACTAGACTCATCTGACTGAAACGAGACTCGTTTCTAGTATTCACATGATCGGGTGTTGCGAGCGTCGCTTGAGAACGAGACTCGTTTCCAATGTTCCTCATTCAAATGTTACGAATGGCATGGAACGAGTCTCAATCGCACTGTGGGTCAAAGGAATCGTGAATCGAGTGGTTATGGAATCGTTTCGATTTTAAATCGATTGGTTTACCAGAAACCTTGACTGATCCCAAATTTTCTTGCTTCTGGCTTTGTCTGCCTTGTTCCGACGATTGAACAGAAAATCTATACTATATTTAATCTTACTTACATGAAACTAAGCGATCTACTTATGTTCACAAATGGCGAAAAAAACCCTGAACTTGAATAATTATTAGCCCCTTTATAGCTGAAGATACAAAAAGGTGTGAATGCCGTTAATGAGCTTTTGTTTTGTATGAAGTGCAAGTGACAACTCTTGCGAAAAAGACAAGTCAAGTCTTTACAATTAGTTTCCTACAATACTTCTATTGTTTCTCGTGAACATGCCTCTCGTTCACAATATGCCTTTCGTTTACGATTCAGTCGCGACACCTAAGCACGGTATAAAGTAATTATTAATTCAAACGACAAACAGTGTTATAAAAGCACAAATAGATTAACATACCCTTTCTTTACTGGCAACGGCAGATATAGGATCAGGATCCTCTTCTGTTGGACCATTTCCACCGACAAAATGTAGACTACAAATGTAACTGTCTTTCGTACACACGAACGAGTCACCGCGGTGACATGCTTTTATCCACTTTTGCCTTCTCTCGTTTTGTCTAACTGCGCCAGGAAAATGGAAGAACTTCACTGGATCGCCGTTTGGGTTTCTTTTCCACGATTCAGGGTATCAGGAATCGTTTTTACAAGTACCATAAGCACATCTTTTAGTCGTGACCATTCTGTCAGAATTCTGCCACATTCATGGCGTTGAAGTCGCTTTTATTCTTTTGTTCTGCCATTTTGAAGCATTTTGAAGCTGAAATTATTCCACGTTCAAGGACTTAAAACAGGGGAAGTTGACGAAGTTGAAAAGTTCGTACACGTGTCGTGCTTGGTTGACTAGAATGTCCGAACTTTCCCGGTTTGTTTGCATCACAAGTCACGTGACACTACATGTGAAATCTAACGCCGAAAAGGTGAATTGAAATTATGGACCACAAACTCTGACCCCAAGCTGATTAGGCATTGGTATATGGACCATTTGTACAGCACGAAAGGTAATTTGTCCTGTTTCAATTATGCATTCAGATTGTGATACAGTTAAAAAGGGCTCTCATAAGCACCCATCTCGGGAATTCATAAAAGCATTCAAAGTGCTTATGGCAAAAATATTGTCATGGTTACTGGTAATTTCCAATACTTTCTGGTGAAAATCTGGAATTTTTTTCCTTTTTGCTCTCAGTATTAAAAAAATTTGACCCCAAATTTGATCAAAGAGAAAACCCTTTATTCAGTTGTTGACTAAGTACTCAGTAGGGGGTCATTGGGACTCATGAGAACTTGAAGCACAAAGGAAAAGACCAGGCGGTAAATGCAAGTCACAGACTGTTTACAGTCCCCCGCAAGAGCCTCTTCTCTTAGGGCGCTTTCCATTTCGTCAGAACTGACCACCCAGACCATTCCCGTCGAAATGAAAATTTCACTTTTAATGAAAACTATCCTGCCAGATGATGAAAACTATCCTGTCAAAGTTAGTATGACATAGTATTCATGAAGGGGGTGATTTTTCAGCAAAAACTCTGGCTGGTCGGGCCAGCCAGTTCTGACTTTTGCAAAGTGCAGTTACTGTAGTTGTTCCCTTACAATGGGGATTGTAGAGAGAGGTTTGTTTATAATTCAATAGTCTATGAGTTAGGACTACAGAGGGTTTTGCTCTATGAAGTCAACCAAGATCCTCAAGGCCTAATCTTTTTTTTCGCTTTGCAGTCAAGTGATCGGTAAATATCTCAGGCTGGACAAAGGAACTGAAACAGGACACATGGCAACCATTCATGCATTTTTAAGGCAGGACCAGGACAATGAGCCAGAAACAGTGTTTTATAGACCATCAACAAATAACAAGGTAAAAATAGAACAGTATTAATTACCATCTTTCCAGAATCAATACAATCAATAAAATAAAAATCAGTGGTTTGACGCCCATGTATGCTTTTCTTAATTATCATGTTAACAGCTTTAGAATAAGAAAACTAGATGTATGCTGTAACATTTGAATCTTCTCCATTATTTTATGACGAATGCAGTCAGGGTATGAATGGCAAAATGTCTTATAGTACAGCGTGCAAAGAAAGTCACTTTTACAAAGCTGTACAGTAGCTAGGCAGCAACAATTTTCTAGTGAATTAAGGCAGGCAGTCAACCTGGCTGAAACCATTAGATAATTGATTGATTACTTCCTTTATCAATGCATTGTAGTAAGCTATAATGAGAGCTTATGGACTCAGACTTACTACCAAGGCATTTCTAATAATTGTTTTTACCTGAAGATTGTGCATGCAGATCATACAACATCTAGTCTCTAATGTAACACTGTTCTCGCAGATTTCACTTTGCGAGAAGAGCTTGAGAAAATTTCAGTTCATGTAGATTTATTAGGAATTTTCAATTATCTGTCTTTAAGTTCTAAAGTACACTACTTGGAATTCACAGGAAAAACTTCGCTTGCGAAGAGAATTCACTAGCCCAATCGTAAAATCCACTAACTCCCGGCTTTCAGAAACGACTTTCATTGCACACTGTGTTGATCTTGGAATTTCTGTATAAACATGACTTGATCCATTTTTCACAGATTGGAAGATGGTGGGGAGATCTCCACAACCGCTTTGAAAGGTTTTTTAAGAGGCAGCTGACTATGATCCAAGTAATCAAACAGATAGGTATTAATACATTAAATTTTAAAATGTATTCTCAACATTGTTCAATAGTTTTCTTTGATTCATTTACAGAACAGCTTGCATTTCTATTTTTTGTTATTTCATCTTAATTATAATTCTCTTTATTAATAATAAACTATTGACCTGACATTTTTAACTGTGACATGTCTCTATCATGATCTACATGTATGTTCTTATTAATTAAGAAAGGTTTTCTGTTTGTTGAATACCTTTAAAAGCAGCGGTGGGCATTGCTAGCAAATGCGACTAAACTTAACTGAGAACTCAGTTAAAATTTCGTTTGATCCTTTATTGAATTATTTACTTTTAAACGTTGTTTTCAATTGCACCTAATTAGACGTCAGGAAGTGTGCCCTTGCTCTTCTCCTCCAACCTCGTTCCCAGGGTCTCTCATCTTCCCGCCCCCTGGAGCGAGAGAAGGAGATGCAATGATGTATCTGGGAGCGGCAATTATGTATCTGGGATTGTCGAGACGTAACTAAAAACAAATCTGGCAAAACGCTATCGAGTATAAAATTGTTTACCTTTTTTCCTGGCGAAGACTGCATTTCTGATGGTATTGTAACAAAATTTAGACCGCACCGGCTTTTTCTCTCAGATTCCCTTGCACTCTTGGTCAAGGTGCGTGGCACAGATGGTGATATTTCTGTACAACGTTTCACTGTTTCGAAAGAACTCTGACTTTCACTGATCACTGTTTTGAAGGAAATAAAATTTTTCAAGCGTCTTTCACAAGGCCTACATAATAGATGTGGCAACAATTTATCTTGTCTCAACGGCCGGCCATAGATGTCCTCAGCAGCTGCGAGCAATGCGCGATTTCCTTTTGCCTTTCGGGCAAGATACGTCTCCAACTGATTTACAAAGCCTGCAACAACTGATATTTGCAGTAGTGGAAGATTTACTGATCTTTTTGGGCGTCTGCTGAATACTCCCAGTTGACATAATTCGGTCCGAAGCGCTTCACGTGTAGTTTGTTTTGATTGCCGACAAGCTACGCTCGCCAGTGGACTAAGTGGGGACAAATTTCACACTTATCTGCCCCTCCCTCAAACCGCTTATTTGTAATCTGCTAAAATCTGGAAGACACGTGACCAGCCCAAACCAGGGTCTCCCCTCTCTCGCTCCCTGGGACGTGAAGAGGAGAGACCCTGGGAACAAGGTTGCTTCTCCTCAGGTTGAATGTCACTTTTGTCCAGAAACACAGGCAATAAACATCACAAAGTATCCCCCAAACTGTGCTGTGTTTTCAAGTAAACATAGACAGTTGCATTTACCGTAACCTAAGAATAACCCTAACGCAAACGCCAACCTTATTGTTACAAATGGGCACTAGGCACTAAGACTTAACGGGACACCTCGTGATGAATGTCAAAATTGAGCGTGCAATAATTAGGTGCAATTCTGGACATAAGTGAATCACAATGCGAGACTAAACAAAAATTCTGCAGAAACACAACAGATTTTAATGTCGAGACCAAAGCTGACAGAAACATGGCCGCTGTGGCTAGTCACATGACATCCCCGGCGGGAAAAGACAAGATACGTCATATAAGCACACTCGTTACACTAGTACTACCTTAGTACATAACTGCAATGGGTAGCGATTCATTTTGACTGCTCGTGGACTTTGCTCCAGCAAATGTGAGGTTTTGTTGAGAAATAGGTCGCACTTTGTAAACATTTCTATAGGACTTGTCCCCGCAGTTCGTCCACTGTGTGAGAAAGTGCGTTTTTTAGGAAAAGATCAAGGTAAGTAGGAAACAAAATATCTCTGGAGAAGAGAGACTGTTTTGAATCAGTGTATTCATGATTGTCTTAATTTGCATAGCACTGACTTTCTCAGGGTGGATTTTTTTATTTAGCGGACTATTTTCAGTAGAATACTTCTACCCATAAGGTGCCAAAACTGTTTCTAACACCTCATTCATTCTGAAACTCCGTCGATAACAACGGTTTCTAATCACCGGTTTTAAGGATAAGTTAACCTAACATTGCATCTAAGTAGTAGTATCGGCTACTTCAGACCCATTTTGATAGGTAGTCATCAAATGACATCATCAATGAGAAAAAAGGGGCGTGTATTAATTCGAAAACAAAGGGGCAAGTTTAAACAAAACCCTAAATCAACATGAAACAACACGTTCATTTTGGAGGGGAAAACATCTTTTTCGTGGGCTTTTCAGAGAGCGCGCGTGTGGTGTAAGAGTGTGTGTGTATATGGTTTTAGCGGTAAAGTTAACCTGGCTTGGATGAAATTTCTCAAAGCGACATAAACGAAATTGAATTTGAAAGAGTACACCGTGTGCCATCAAAACAAAATACGGAGAGAAGACCCAATCCAAGACCTATCATCGCAAAAGTCTCCTTTTATCAAGACAAGCAGTTTATTAAGGCTCATATCAAGAATCTAAGAAAAGGATCCAAACTTGGGGTAGATGAGGACTTCCCAAAGGAAGTCGATGAAGTGAGAAAGATCTGCATCCAGTCTTAAAGAAAGCAAGACAAGAGGGAAAATTGGCCTTCTTCGATGTAGAAAAACTGTTTATTGATGGAAAGATTTATCGTGGTCCTGAAACGCAACGTTTCCCACTTCATGGTCGACTTATGGATAGCAGACAGTCAAGTGTGTCAAGAAAAGTTCTCAATGCCAATCATTTCAGGTACTTGAGTTCGTCTTGACGACTAAGAAATTGTGCCGGCTGAAAATTTAGGCGTATGTGTTTAGTCTGTAATAAAAATAGACAGTTCTTTACCATGGTATCGTATTAGCTTTGGCTTTGCACCTGTTTATTTTATTGTTTTTGTGTTATGCCGCACACTATTTTCGTTGTAAATCGCAGAATGTAAGCAGCACAAGCCTTTTCAAACATTTCGATGTATTTATCACCGAATTGGAAGCGTCAAATTCGCAAATTGTGCGCAAATCAAAGTTCTTGTATGGAAGCTAAGAAGAGCCTAAAAATACTATCACTTAATATGAGGGGCTTAAATAAGACCTCGAGGTGAAGGCAAGTGTTCAGATGGCTCCATCAACAGAAAGTAGACGTTATTTTTGTTCATGAAACACAACTCCACACAAACTATAAATTTATGGGAATCCGAATGGGGCGAAAAAGTTTTCGCCAGCCATGGATCAACACATAGCCGTGGTGTGATGATATTGTTCAAACCGCGACTTGATGTAAGAATTGAAAAAATTATTTCTGACAAAAATGGTAGGTATATTTTAGCAGAGGCAGTGGTAGATGGATCAAAATTTGTTTTTTTTAGATATCTATGCACCAAACGATCCGGCACAGCAATTTAATTTTTTTAGGGACTTCTCTACAATCAACTTTGAACAATGTTGTTAAATGCAAAGGTGTTGCTAGGTGGAGATTTTAATTGTGTCCTAAATAATATGGAGAAACGTTTAGGACGCCCCTTTGAGACCAAAAAAAGTTGTCATCAAAGAAATTAACGAAATGATAAGTACCTTTGATCTTGTAGATATGTGGAGACAAAAGCATCCCTGCACTCCAGGCTTCAGCTGGAGAAATGCATCATTGAAATTCAATGCGGATTAGATTATTTCTTTTCGTCTCGAAACATTCAGCACTTGATTACCGACTGCCTGATAGTTTCTAACCCCATTTTTTCAGATCATTCGGCACTACAGCTTCGTATAAACCACGAAGAAAAACAAACAAAACGGGGGCCAGGATTTTGGATATTCAGTAACTCGTTACTCATTGATAAAATATATAGAGCTTGTCAGCAAAAGCATTCTGAAATTTGTATCAAAATATGAAGATCTCGTAGATGAAGGGCTGTTTTGGGAAAAGATAAAAATGGAAATCATGGCCACTACGATCTGGTTCGCGAAACAAAAAGCTAAACAAAAACGAGATGAAGAAAAGGAGCTTTTACGACAGTTTAGTATCTTTCAAGAACAGCTAAGAGCTAACTTTACGGACGCCATCAAATATGAAATGGATCGCGTCAAGAACAAACTTAAAATAATTACCGCAAACAGAACGCGAGCAGCAATGCTCCGCAGCAAAGCTAGGTGGTGTGAATTTGGCGAAAAAAATAGCAAGTATTTTTATAATTTAGGGAAACGAAATCATAGGAAAAAACACATTACTTCGCTGACATCCGAAAACGGTATGAGTCTATCTGATCCCAAATCCTAGAAGAAGAAGCCAACCTCTATGAAAGAATTTATCAATCCAAACAAACAGATCCAGAAAACACCACTTTTGCACCGTCTTTTTTAATCTGGAGGACTTGCATTCTTTGGTAATGCTGAAGCTAACCAATGCGAAGGACTCTTAACTTGAGAACAATTAACTTGAGAACAATTATCCATAGCAAGGTCACTTGAAATAGTTTTGTCTAATTTTTGACTAAATTTTGTGTCAATATAAGATTTTGTTGCAGCATCTCTTGAATCAGTTGGATCAGCTATATTGATGATTTTATTCTCATTCATATCAAGGTCACTGTTTGAGACTTTCTGCAAATATTTAGTACCACAGAAACCTACACTAACAACATCATTGGTGTTTTGAATGTCATATCCAAGATTTGTGATCTGTTTATTCCCCATATCTAGATTTCCAGTCATTGCAACACTTCCATCTTTTTTCAAAGCATCGTGTGCAGACGGTATTTTTGCTATTTCTGTGTCAACATAACCTTTATTGCAAGCGCTTGAATTAAACTGAGGGGTGGCTAGATTATGTATCTGCTTTTGATTATCATCAGCAGTTGATGAAAAAGTGATTGAATTATATATCGTACCACCTGTTTGTCGATTCAAAAATTTGTCATTCAAGTATTTCAAGTTGACTGTATCGCTTGATGAATGCATATTTTGGTCGTAGTCTGGTACTCTTATCCGGCTCTTGAAAGTTTGTACCCGAGTCGTCAGAAGATC
>BLFK01000231.1:514331-528731 GCA_014634185.1 Astreopora myriophthalma | reverse complement strand
AAATGAGAGCAATTAAGACGAATATCTTTTGGTGTTTTGTAAAATGACTGACTCAGATAAATCACAGAGCAGTTCTTATGTCTGCCACGAATGAAATAATCAATCAATGGCTTTTGATTTTTGTCACAAATAAAGTCATCAAATACTACTATTTTTTGGGCGTCGTCTTTCTGTAATTCTTCTATTGGAATTATATCATCATTACTACAAACAAGGACATCATACCCAACACTTTCTGATATATCATTCAACCTTTGAATAATGTCTTTGTATTTCTGCTGCTCGAGATTTTTAGCATAAAGGTGTATTCTATCGTAATACAAAAGTGGTTTCATCAGCATATGGTACAATAAATTTGTCTTCCCGCTTCCTGAATTACCACATATTAACATCCGAAAAGTGTTATTTGGCATGTAACCATACAATCTTTTAAAATCAGTGTTTTTATCATATCTGTCATAATTTGGAATTTCCATGTATATCAATACAATAGATAAATGCAATAGCATTTGTGAGAACTAAGATGAGATAAGTTAATATAAGTTACTATTATATGGATATACAACGATTGAAACAATTATCTGAAGCCAAAATAAAGGCTGGAACAATGACTAAACAAGTCGGAAATACGTTGAAAAAGTACCAGTATGATAAACAAAATGTACAGCAAGGTTTATCAGAAACTTTCAAACCAATTATTACCGCTCAAGAGCAAACCAAACAAGCAATTGATGAAAAACAGGACCAATTGATTGAACAATTAGAAAAAAACCAAAAAGCATTGACTTCCGGTTTGGAAGACATTGCTATGTTAACCTATCAGACAGAAGCACAACCAGTACCGGAAACAAAGTTGCCAATAGATTACACACCATCTAGGATATTCCAATCTGATTTAGATAAAGGGTTTGATACGGAAGATATGATAACATTAATAAAATATAATTTACCTCCTCCAACAGAAGTATTCAAAGGTGTTGCAAATAAGACCCTTGATTTGAAAAATTATACCAATAAAATAGGTGATAAAATCAAAGAGTTAGGAGGTAAAAAGGGCCGTATAGGAAAATCTAAGACAAAGAGCAAAGAACAATCTGACGAATATGAAAAACTGACATACGAAATCGAAACATTACGAAAATATTTGAAAAGAATAGGTTCGTATAAAGAAGGAATCAAAACTCTTACAGGTTCAGGTTATACCCAACCAAAGAGAAATGCATACACAATATCATCTTCCGGGCAATATGGAGGACTGATGATTGATATACCCAAATTACTGGGGCAACTAAGGCTCGTAGCGACAAAAAATAACAAAAAAGTGATGAATAGAAAAGTAGATTTTGATACAATTGATTTACTGACCAAGAAATTCAATAAAAAGAAGAAATACAGTGATATTGCTAAATTAGCATTCGAGGAATTGAATCGGTTAAGTGAAATACCCATTCATAAATCTAGCAACAAATTCAAGAAAATTGGTTCCGGTGTTATTTATTTCAATAATGCGGAAGATTTGCTTGACAGAATGGAGTTACTTGGTGGATCCATTTTGGCAGGCAATAATGGCGTCAAAGAAGAATTTTCACAAATAGCGCATAAATTGAATGAACTTGGAATAATTGATAACCAACAATTGATAGAATTATTGAAACAATATATAATGTAATGATATATGCAAGAAAGAGCGATACATATTTCATCTGCTAGCAGAGAGAAAATTGGTCGAAATCGACCCGATGACTTTATTATTAAATTTGATCCACCATTGAGGCTAGATCCAAAAATGCGGCATGAAATGGCTGTCGATCGAATTACAATGACGTATTCTTGGCATAATGTCAATCATGAATATGGAAATGATACGATAAAATACAGTAAAGATAATGGTGTTTCATGGAAGACTATTTTATTCGTTGCAGGAATGTATTCTTATGAAGATCTTGATGATTATATAAGTCAAACGATTGTTCAAAAAGGTGATAAACCAGCTTCCGGGAGTGGGATAAAGCTATATTTTGTGCTTTCATCATACAAAGTAGTAATTCAATTGGACGATCAATGGCAGCTTGACATCAGAAACTCGAAATTTGGAGATTTGATTGGGTTTGAACCAAAAATAATAACTGCAACCGAACATGGAACAAAATTGCCAAATATAACTAATAGCATTGATGTGATAAACATAAATAGCAACATCATATCAGACAGCATCAGTAATGGTGTATTTACAAATACTCTGACAACAATACCAACAGACAATCTGACAAGAAGTTATCCATTCTCGTTTGAGCCAAGAAGAGCATTATTCAGCCCAATTTCAAAAACAATTATTTCAGAATTAAACATATCAGTTACAGACGCTTTGGGGCGTCCCATTGATTTAAACGGTATTGATTGGTTTATGCATTTGATACTGAAATCGAGTTTAATATAATATATCAATATATGGTACGACAATGTGAATTAAAAATGCGTTATGACCCCGATTTGGGTCGTTATTTAAGCAAACATATACACGATGAAGCAATTCATGGTGAAGGACTAATGGATGTTTTCAAAACAATTGGATCAAAACTTTTTGGAAAAACTGCAAAAGAATTGGCCAAAAAGGGAGTTAAAACTGCAGCTGAAAAAGCAGTCACCAAAACTGGTGAATACGCTGGTAATAAAGCAGGAGATAAAATAATTCAATTGTTGAGTAAAAAGAAAACTCCAGTAATGAATACACCTCCATTAAGTATGGAAAAACAAATGAATCAACCAATGTCTGATATTGAAATAGCGGAAAGAGTCAATCGGATATTATCTGGCGGAAAATTGAACAAGCGAATAAAAATATAAAGCTTAATTTTTTATCTAACATAAGTTTATAGTTAATGAAATCGTTTAGAAATCCAAAACATATTGAAAGATACGAAGATGTATTTTTCCAATTAGAGACACCATTGACTACTAATCCTGGGAATGGTAATTCACAAAAGAAAGATGGTTATCGTTTTGTAGTCGATAATAGAGGAGAAGTTACTCCTTTTGATTGGTATAATGCAAGACTATCAGTTGGTTTTAAAGTCCAAACAAAGGCAAATGCAAATATAGCAACTAATGACCAAATTGGGATTGTAAATGGTTCCCACTCTTTGATTAATGATTTGGACGTGAGATTGAATGGAAAGCATGTGTATGATTGCAATCAAGCAAATCATTCTGTAAATATCACAAATTTGGTGGAATATAGTTTAGGATACGCCGAATCTACAGCAACTAATGAGTTTTTTTATTTGGATACAACCCGTCATGCTGAAGAAAGGGTTGCAGAAGCAGCTAATTATAATAAAGGTTTTGCCGCAAGAAAGGCACATTTGGGTGAATCAAAAGTTGTTAATACAGAGATACCACTGAACAGATATTCGTTTTTTGAAGCATTGAGAGACGAATTATTACCTGCTGCACGTCTGGAATTAAATTTGCAACTTGAAACAGATGAGAATCTTATTTGGCGAGCGACGGGTAAGGCGGATTCGCGTGTGATAATCACAAGAATGGAGTTGATTGTACCACGAATCAATTTCAATTCAGATGGACAGTCACTATACATCAATCAATACTTGAAACCTCATAAATGGACTTACCTGCGTGAAAATATTGAAAGAAGTAATTCATCCAGCCAAAGAAGCGGTAATTTTCAGATAACAAGTGGAATTTCAAAACCAAGACATGTATTTGTGTTTATCTTGAATGATGCTAGTGTTGGTTCACAAGAAATAAATCCCTTTTTGTATAATACATTTAGTGTGTCGACTGACCCAAGAAAATTGTCAAATTGTCATCTTGTTGTTGGAAATGGAAATGAATATCCTGATGTACATTACACACCAGATGCCGATTTATCGAGAGTTTACAGAGATGTTTTGAAATATGTGCATGCAAATAATGAATACAACCAAGGAACGTTGTTGAATATCAATAACTTCCAAGCATTATTTCCTTTTATTTATTTTGATTTGACCAAACAAAAAATGGATATCAAAGATGGCACTACAAAGCTGACATTTCATTATGAATTATCTGGAGGAACAGCAACAGCATATTCAGTTTATGCATTGACATTATACGAACAAGAAGCTGAACTTGTACAAAAAGATGGCAAACTATTGTTTAGGTAAAGAACGTAATTTTATGTACGTTACTTATATATAATATATGTCAAAATATTATCCACATGGTGTAAAACTATCAAGAGGGCAAAAAGATAAACTTGCCTCAGCAGTGAGAAACAATTCAGCGATAACACTGAGATTATCAAAATCAGAACTCACAGGACCGGATCAACTTATGTTGACCAAAACGCAAATAAATAAATTGAGAAGAGCTATGCAGAACAATACAGGGTCTGACATTAAAATAAGCAAAACCCAGATACGCAAAGCGGTTCAAATGGGAGGCAGTCTTTGGTCATCAATATTTTCATTGGGTACAAAACTTCTTCCAAAGGTACTTCCAATGGCTACTAAAATTGCAGGACCATTAGCAACTGGAGCCTTGTCGGGTTTGTCCAGTTTAGCGGTTGATAAAATATTTGGCAATGGACAAGTTGGAGGGTTTATGATTCCACAAAATAAAATTGAGCAATTAATAAAATACAAAGATTGGCTCACGGATGCACAAAAGAAACAAATAGTCAAGGCTATGCATACAGGTGGAAAACTTGTTATCAAACCAACTAAAGCACAATCTGGAGGCTTTCTTGGAACTTTATTAGCTTCAATTGGCATACCAATGCTCATCAATGCACTGACGGGAAAAGGATTACAGATTGACCGTACACGTAACAGACGATCTGTTCCAGTTTATGTTCCAGGAACGACACCTTTGCCAATACCAACATCTGATCAAGATGGTGGATTAGTCCTTCCAAATGATTGGAGGTCACCTCCTTTTATTGGTTCATGGGATAAACCAATCGGTATGGGAGTAAAAAAAAGAACAAAAAAGGAAAAGGATTGTTGCTCGGAAAAAACAGTCCATTCAAAGGGATTCCATTAATCGGGGACATTCTGTAAAATTCATTAATAAACCTCTTTCCAATTACGATTTGATTGATTGGGTCAATAAACTAAGAATAAAAAACTTTCGAGGTATTTACAGCAGAGATAAGTTACCACAAAGGATGATAAAAGATGAAGTTGGTATAATTAACCTAGATTCACATATTGGTCCTGGTACACATTGGGTTGCCTATCGTAACGGAAATAAATATGCAGAATATTTTGATAGTTTTGGGTTGAACATGCCAAATGAAGTTGCTCAATATTTGTCAACAAGTGGCAAACAATTAATTTATTCAAATGATGAAATACAGGAAAGAGACTCAGTTTTATGCGGTTATTGGTGTCTGTATTATTTATTTGAAAGACAAAAGGGGACAAGTATTTTGAAAACTATTCACAATCCACATTTTGACATGAATGACCAAAACGTTAATCGAGAGTTCGTGATCAGATATTTCAATATAATGTAATATATGTATATATGGTAAGATCGTATTGTGTTAAACAAAAGAAGGTCACTGAATGTGTACCTGGTAGCGAACGTTTTGTGAAAGCTAAAAATGGAAGAACTATGATGAAATGCACGTGTGCAGAATGTGGTATAACCAAGACTAAATTTGTTAAAACTCGGGGAAACTAAAGGGCCCGTCTGAAGGGGCGGGCTTATTTGATACAAAAGGTGCCCGGATGCTTAGTGCGTTACCTTTCAAAGCAAGTATAAAAGGTCTTCAATATTTGGATAAAATGGGAGCATTAAAAGCAATTAATCCTAATATAAAAGGTTTGGATAGCAAATATGTTGATCAAGTTTTAAATCGTCTTTCTGGGGGAGCAGTAGACATTCATAAACTGATTGGACGTTTACCAAAACCAAAAGGTGGTTGGACTCCACCAAACTACAAATATATGGGACCACATAATCCACTTGATAAACAGTTAGAATATGATCCCACTACTGGTCAGGTTACAAAATGGCATGTTCAACCTTATAATAAAGTTGATGAAATAGCAGCTCATCATGATATATGTTACAGCATGGGAAAAGACAAAGGAGAATGTGACCGAAAAATGGTTCAATCCCTTGACCAAATACCTTATGGTGAAATGCCAAAATGGGGCCAAACAGCTCGTTTTATTATAAACACAAAACAAAAACTAGGTCTTGGAGTTCCAAAAAACGGAAAAAGCCGTTGAGTGAAGAAAACTGGCAAGAAAAATTAGCAGATGAGTTACATGCACCCATAAAACGTAATTTCACTCGGCGGCGTATAATTGTAAATCATGTTGATGAGATTTGGGCGGCAGACCTTGTTGAGATGCAACAGTTTAGTAAATGGAACAAGGGTTACCGATATCTTTTAACAGTTATTGATGTATTCTCGAAATACGGTTGGATTGTTCCTTTGAAGGATAAGAAAGGTGAAACTGTAACGATAGCTTTTCAAACGATATTCAAAGAAGGTAGAAAACCACAATATCTATGGGTTGATAAGGGAAAGGAGTTCTATAACAAACGCTTCAAAGACTTTCTAGAGAAAAATGGGATATATATGTACTCCACTGAGAATGAGGAAAAATCATCAGTGGTTGAAAGGTGGAATCGAACAATTAAGTCCAAAATGTGGAAGCAGTTCACTGTTCAAGGTAATACAATGTATCTCGATATGCTCCCCAAACTACTAAAACAGTACAACAACACAAAACATTCAAGCATAAAGATGACACCAGTTGAAGCATCTGACAAAAAGAATGACGAAACCGTTTACTTCAATTTGTATGGTGATAGATGCATTAAAACAGAAACCGAAATTCAAAATAAACGACAAGGTCCGAATATCTAAGTATAAACGGAATGTGTTCGACAAGGGTTATACACCAAATTGGACAGAAGAAGTGTTTACAGTTGATAAGATCCAATACACTAATCCAATAACATACAAACTGAAAGATCTAAGAGGTGAAGATATTCAAGGGAGTTTTTATGAACCTGAATTATTAAAAGCCAGACAGGATGTTTTCCGTATTGATAAAGTCGTTCGTAGAGATTACAAGAAGAAAGAAGCTTTAGTGAAGTGGAAGGGATATAGTGATGAATTTAACAGTTGGATACCAATGACGGATTTAAAAGATATATGAAATTGTTTTAAAAGAATATTATCTAATATATATTATAAATTAGATTTCAGTGTATACTGTGTTTTGCTATTATATAGCCAAAAATATTAATTGTTTCTGGCTATTTATTTATTTAATATTATATAGTCTTAATATATAATGACGCAAAGTCAAATTAAAAATATTTCAAAGATTCTCATTGATGGAAAATCATCCGATCCCGATTATTATGTCAAACTTTGGGAAAGTATTGAGAAAGAAGTAAAAATGACCCGTGGAGCAGAGAGTTTAAAAGATATATGAAATTGTTTTAAGAGAATATTGTCTATATATATTATATCAAACGATATAGTATATACTGTTTATTGCTATTAATTGTTTCTGGCTATTTATTTACATTTTTTGTTGTGAACATACTTATAACTATTTTTGTAAGTTTTGCCACATCTTGGACATTTATATTCTTTGTTTTGCCATTTTTTCATAGCTTGCATATGGTGTTTCTTTTTGTCTTCATTGGGGACTCTTTTTTTACGCACATTAGATGATTTTATATAATTATCAGGCATATCTTCTTTTTCGACATACTCAAATTTGTAAGAACATCCATCCTTTTTCGATATACCTGATTTACGATACTTAACTCCATCACAAACTCTTTTTATAGTGGCATGACTTATATCAAGATGTTGTGCACAGCAAAACATACTATTGAAATATAAAATTTTTTCGTTGATGAGTTGATAGCTTTTACACATCTTGGATTCTTTCGGATATATTTATTATATGAATAGTCATTATCCTTAACAGATTTTAAAGTGTTTTCACTCTCTGTTACTAGTTGGACATAATCTATTATCATCCTTTATATTATTGATATGGTCAATAACCTTATTGTCCGTTATTAGACCATTAAAACACTCCCAGATAAACCTGTGTGTTAAACATGTTTTATACCCTTTTTGACCATGTTTCCTAACACCACATAATAAATAACCTCTATTGTTCTTAGTCGTCTTCATAGGTACTTGTCTAATTATATTTATAATATAACCATCTTCATTAGCAGCATATAAATTATAAACGGGGTGAAAACGGTAAACGCATTTATTGATTTCAATCTTACTCATTATAATATAGTTTTATATAATAATTCCTTAAATCAATTTTTGTATGCAATTATTAAAAAATATATAAAAAAATAATCTCATATAATAGTATATTAATGAATAAAAAAGATCTCAAAAAATTGAGTAAATCGCAGCTCATCAAAATGCTGTTGAAGCAAGAGAAAAAGAAGCCTGAAATTATCGTGGTAGATGATACCAAACCAGTGCCGGCTCCAAGGACTAAAAAACCAGTGCCAGCACCAAGAACTGTAAAACAAATGGTTCAAGATTATGAAAACAACATAATTCTTCCACCGTTACAGTTTAGAGACAAACCAGTGCCTGCACCAAGAACCAAAAAACTAGTCAAACCAGTGCCTGCGCCAAAAACTAAAATAGAGGAAACGGATAAAGCTCTGAAAGGCTTTACAAAGTCATATGAAATTAGTATAAAAAACAAAAAAGACCCGCTGATGCAACTACAAAAAACAAGAAAGGCTGTTGCTTACCATATTAAAAGTGTATTAAACTCCATGAAAGGACTGAAATTTGTTGAAACAATTAGGGTCACATTCACAAAAATATCTGGCAGTGAAACAGCTTATAAGACTGCATATTTCAACAGTCCACCTCAAACAATCATAAATGATCTGGAAATTGTTGAATCACTTCAAGTGTCAAACCAAAATATATTAAACAAGATAGCTCAATGGATATCTGAAGGGTCTGGTTGGACTGTTCAATCAGTTGACGACCATTATCTTAATGTCGTATTATATAAACCAATGAAAGGCTCTTCATACATTAAACTACCCATAGAACTAAGAAACAGTGCAAAAGGATTAATCAACATGAAAAATGAGGATAATGAATGCTTCAGGTGGTGCCACATCAGACATTTAAATCCTCAAGACGGAAAGCCACACAGAATCAAAAAAGTCGACAAACGATACATAGACAACTTAAATTATTCAGGGATTGAATTCCCAGTCACAACCAAACAGTACAACAAGATTGAGAAGCAAAATAAGATTAACATAAATGTTTTTGGTTATGAAAATAGACAACCATACCCAATTTACGTCTCAAAAGAGAAATATGAAGATTGTATGAATCTTCTTCTGATAACAGAAAATGAAAACAAGCATTATGTATTAATAAAAGATTTTAATAAGTTAATGTACAATCAGACAAAACACAAAGAAAGAAAACATTTCTGCATGTATTGTCTTCAATGCTTCAGCTCTGAAAGAGTATTAACTAATCACAAAGAAAACTGTATACAAGTGAATGGCACACAAGCAATTAAAATGCCGACTAAAGATGACAACATACTAAAATTCAATAATTTTCACAAACAATTACCAGTACCATTTGTGATATATGCAGATTTTGAAGCAATCATTGAAAAAATACATGGTTGCAAACCTGGTAATGAACAGTCATATACTGAAGCCTATCAAAAGCATACAGACTGTGGTTATGGATATAAGGTTGTTTGTTGTTATGATGATAAATACAGCAAACCAGAACAAATTTATAGAGGAGAACAAGCTGTATATAAATTCATGGAAGCTATGCTAGACGAAGTCAAATATTGCAAAAAGGTAATGAAAAAAGAATTCAAAAAACCATTGATAATGATGAAAAATGATGAAGAAGAATTCAAAAAAGCTGACAAATGTCACATATGTGAAAAAGAATACAACAAAACGGACGTAAGAGTCAGAGATCACTGTCACATAACTGGTCAGTACAGAGGATCAGCTCATCAAGAATGCAATCTCTCTCTTAAAGTAAACCCAGAAGAAATAAAAATACCTGTTATATTTCATAATCTGAGAGGTTATGACAGTCATTTCATAATGCAAGAGATTGGTGAAATAGTCAAGAAACAGACATACACAAACAAGAAAGGAGAACAGTGTCAAATGAATATTAATGCAATTCCCAACAATATGGAAAAATATATGGCCTTCATGCTTGGTAATCATCTGACATTCATTGACAGTTTCCAATTCATGAGTTCCAGTCTTGAAAAACTAGTAAATAATCTACCAAAAGAAGCATTAAAATATACTTCTAAAAAATTCAAAGGTGATAAACTTGATTTAATGTCACAAAAAGGAGTGTATCCATATGATTTCATGGACAGTTTTGACAAATTCAATGAACAACTCCCAAAAAAGGAAGAATTTTATAGCATCTTAAACGATGAACATATATCAGATGAAGCATATCAACATGCACAAAATGTTTGGAATGTATTTAGTCTAAAAAACATGGGTGAATACCATGATTTGTATCTTAAATCTGACATCATTTTGCTAGCTGATGTATTTGAAAACTTCAGAAAGACCTGTCTAGAATACTACAAATTAGATCCATGTCATTATTTCACATCTCCAGGGTTATCTTGGGATGCTATGCTTAAAATGACTGATATCAAATTAGAACTTATGACTGATATTGACATGTTTCAATTCATTGAAAAGGGAATGCGTGGTGGGATAAGCTACATTGCCAATAGATATGGTAAAGCAAACAATAAATACATGAAAACATACGATGAAAAGGCGCCCTCAAAGTATATAATGTATCTAGATGCTAACAATCTATACGGTTGGGCCATGAGTCAATATTTACCTACTGGAGGTTTCAAATGGATGACAGAAAAGCAGATATACAATATAAATTTATCTGAGTATAATGAAAACGCTCAAAAAGGTTTAATACTAGAAGTTGACTTGGAATATCCCCAAAAGTTGCATGACATTCATAATGACTATCCATTGGGACCAGAAAAAGTAAAAGTAGCCAAAAAAGCATGCTATCAGATTACTGTAAAAAAATAGCAACCAAATATAATATATCAACAGGTCTTGTACATAAATTAATCCCAACTTTGAACAACAAAGAAAAATATGTCTTGCATTACAGAAACCTGAAAGTATATATGGATCTAGGTTTGAAAGTAACCAAAGTCCATCGAGTATTGGAGTTTAATCAGTCTGCATGCATTGAAGCAATATATTGATTTCAACACTCACTGTCGCCCATCCCACCCACACTCACTATGCAAGTCTTGGAGCAGACTTACCAAGAAGGGGAAGTGTGGCAGCCCAATGAACCAATCACCATCGATGAAGTCATGGGCAAGATCCCCGATTGCTCGTTGAAGGAGAATGTAAAATGCCTGTTTCACGGTTGTTTGTTGCAGCACCGAACATCCATCGGACAACGGTTTTAATTATATAAAAGGTACCATGTGCCCGTGCGCCTTCATTGCAAGTCACAAAGAAGTACACAATTACTTAGAAGCCATGGACCAACAACGGCACCAAAACCTTGTGATAAATATCGACAAAGAAGACACCAAATGGCCAAAGATGATTTGTTACTGCGATAAGCCTTGCCCTTTGAAACACAGCAAAAGTGAAAAAAAAAAAACTTCATCAAAGAGAAACTGAATCCACCAACACGACAACATTAATACCCTGGCTTCGAACCATTCCTGGTGGCTTACCAACCAAAGAAGCCGCAGAAGGTAGAGCCAATTCGCTATCACCCGTACAGGCTGAGTCGAAGATCGTTCGAGCAGATTTACCCAAGCACCATCAGCCTTTCAATTAGATTGTCACAGGGCCCAACACATATCTGACGGATGCTTTTCACAGAAAACATAAACCTTAATTGGACAAAAACTGTGAACACGATTATGATTGATCAATATTGTAATTTTTTAAAATTGGTTCAATGGTGTAATAAAAAGAATGAAGCCATTTGATTGATGTACTTGTTGTTGCCTGGGCCACGCGAATGGCATTACAGCGTGAGATGCGTGTCATGAGCATTCTTCCCTTACATCCTCCCTATAACCCGAGGGGAGTGGGAAAAGATGGCGTCTCTGCGGTGGCGATCATCTGAAAGGTGTTGACTCCTCAGCATTTTGTCATCCGGGGGATTTGTCCATCGCACATAAGCATGAAGTGTCAAAGGTAATGATTTTGTTTGCATACATTTTTTAATGATAAAGCAAAACTTATGAGACACCAACACCATCTTTCAAGCATTTCTAACATTATATTAAATTCCCAAGGGATTTTGTAACACAGGCATTGTTCAGTTTAATAAGGTTCCCACTGTGTACTGCTCCTTAATCTTGCTACCAAAGGTGTTCTTGCTTTGTAGGGCCTTTTAACATCCTGCTTTCTGGTGGAGTCAGGTGGTGTTTCCATCATCCATGCATGCACAACGGGTTCCTGAGAAGGTGTTGTTTCAAGGCTGACGGGAATTTTGGACGGCATTGTAGCGACGGGTGTAGCAGCAAGTTTTCTTATTCACTTGTTTTCAAAAAACAATAAAACAGAACACAACTCACACACGCGCACAACTAGCCACAGAACACAACTCACACACGCGCACAACTAGCCACCTTCGCACAACTAGCCACCATAGACTTCTTAAAAGCACAACTAATGATTTTAATTACAAGAAAACTAACCTACAAGTAACAAGTTTTATAGCCTAAGAGAACTAATCAAACGGAATATTAAAAAATGAAACAATTTAAAACTTAAACGATCACACTTAAATTAATCAAATATTTACAATTCAAACAGTTCAGTTCTTCACTTTCCTGACTCTTGCGTCCCAAAACAGTTTAACAACCACCACCAACAACCAACCCAAATCCGCTGACCTACCAAACAGTCAGTCTTCATTTAAAAGCTCTGTTTCTTGACTTTTATTGTGCAACGTTAACTGAATGCCGCTCTCTCTCGTTTGTGGTTTTGCTTTGTCACACTGTTCGTAGCTTCCACGACTTTGAAGGGCTTTTCAGCCGGCGTAGACAGGAGTTTTGTCTTCGAGTTCAAGCCGTCTCCTGCCAATGGCTCTTTGGCACTGGATTTACCTCTAGTGTCTTTCTCAGTCGCTTCAATCGATCCTTCCTTCACTATTTCACTCAGCGAACTGTTCCCCCACTCCTTGCTTTCATTTATGTACCGAATATTAATTAATCCCAAGATTAAAACTTAAGGTACATTGTCGAGGGCAAAAAATCAAAGTTCCAAAGCGCTTCGAATTGATATAAAACCATTTGATATAACGCGGTTGCTACGAGACAAATGAAAACGAAACATAAATTACACACGCATAAATTACAAGCCGAAAGTGACAAGAAACTAAAAAACAAGATGAAATAAAGCGAAGGTAAGGACACTTACAAACGGTGTTTCATTTCCAGGACGACGTTAAGTCTACTTGACGTTGTAAAACTTACTTGATCGAAGATCGGAAACAAGTGAACTTGATAGCGAAACTGAACTAAACAAATCGATTCGAAATTATGCAAGACAACTTAACAGAATAACTAAATTCAGGCATGACAACGTGAGATAACAAGGAAGAAAGGAACACCTAACATACAAAGGAACGCAATCAACACCTACAACCAACTAAACAAAGAACTTATAAAAAAAAAAGAAAGACAATTAATTACAAAGCGGCAGCAACATACATACTTATTGTCTAAACGGTCCTACATTTACAATACATTATACTAAATCAACATTTTACGAACAAATAAACTTACAAGCTATTCTTTAGGTACTAATTACGGTTTACTACGAGGATACATTAACACTAGCGAACAAAGTATACAGTTAGGAAAATAAAGAACAACAACGAAAAAAAGAAGGAATTTCATGACACCATAATATTCTAATTTATCAAAACAAATACTTAAATTAACTGTGTCAAATGCCTTCGAAGATCCAGAAATATGTATATTCGCTTCTTTCAATAGCAGAGGATATTTTGTCGTAGATGTATTGAAGAATATGACATAGAATGATTTTTCCGAAACCCAAACTGGCCTAGAAATAAAATTCTTTATCATTCAAATACTTGACAAGACGATTGTATACAGCTTTTTCTAGTATCTTGGAAAAACGGGTAGTAGTGAGCTCGAGGCTGGTCTGTAGTTGGTAAATTGGTTACAATCACCGAATAACCGTGAACGAAATAATATATGAAATGAATCATATATTGAACTGAGGATATGAAAATCAAGTGAAGCTATGATCCTCGCAGTTACGAACGCATTTTTAGCAATTGAGTAG
>BLFK01000231.1:424331-504331 GCA_014634185.1 Astreopora myriophthalma | reverse complement strand
CATGTTATTTCGATGAAAATGGAAGAAACAGGAGCAAACCTGGAGTTTTAGAAGCGATCGTTTTGTAGCTAAAGAATAGAGATTAAAATTCGCGTTTAAGGCAAACGGCAAACGTCGAGCTGAAATTTGCCGTTTGCCATAAATCAATCAACCTTATGTGATTTAAGCTTATTTCGTGCCTGCCAGTCACGGTTTTATGACAAGCAAGTAGCCTGCCGTTTGCCGTTTGCCGTGGACCGCAAACGTAAATCTTAATAACTTTTATTGAACGCAGACGCACGTACGTGATCTGATTCCCTTCCCATCAATTAGAAACCATTCGTCTTCAAAAAGCAGACTAACTGGTTTTGAAAAAAAGTAACTACAGAAATTATCTGAGCAGAAAGGACTGTTTATCATCAAAGCAAAAGTCTGCAGGACATTGTACCTGAACAGTACACATGAGAGCCACACTGACCAGTTGCAAAATTACGTTACATCTCAAAGCAGCGGTTTTACTCAGGAAAGCCTGTCTCCACAACAATATTATCAAGTGAAGCTATGGTCCTCCCAGTTATGAACGCAATTTTAGCAATTGCGTAGAGAAGCCTGAAAAACCGTTTGGAGCGACGAGAGGCTGCTCGCGTCCACTGCACGCGGCGTGTGATTGTTAGTTTTCTAATAGTGCTAATACAGTGCGCGCGCTCATATACCTTAACGGGACGTGTGGCTGCAATTTTTGGGGGAACGTTCAGACAGAGGTATCAAGATGACGCGCTGCGACGATGCGCAGGAATCAGCCTCAACCAAACCAAATTGAGACGTGACAGTTTTCATTTACTTTAACGTGATATGACACCCTAGAAAATGTATCATTTTTTTTTGCCTAAAGAAAGTGGGGGTCTCTTAAGACTCATTCATCCAAGGTTTTAACGGGGGACTGTGCACATTATGCATGTATATTGTCAAATGGTAGCTGAGCACGTGGCTATACTCGGCTCATTTGAATTCACCGTGTGGGCAGCAAAATTGTTTGCCGAATTACCTTGGAAATGTATTAAATTTGCCCTGAGTAACTGTGTTTTGGATCATTTGCTGGTGCCTGAGCTCATCACCAAGGGCTGAGAAGGCTTAAACCTTGCCAATTTCGAAGAACCGTTTGTTGTTACCGTGAATGCAACCAATTCTGGCCAAATGCTCGTTTCGGTTGTTCATGGACAAGCGGCCTAAAAGCAAACGAGCCTTGTCTGACCAGGTTGAAAGTTTGAAAGTTGAATGGGCGTGGACAACTGTTACTTCAGGACTGAAGCCTAGTCAGAGACTTGTGAGAAAATAGTAAATTGTTTGACAATAGCCTTTCCCGCTCAAAGATATGTGCAATTTCCCAGGATGCACGGGGGTCAGCCTCTTGCTGTTTGGCTGCTTGGTTGAACTTGCTGATAAAAAAGGGAACTGGTTTGCCTTTTTTTTCAAACTTTCTCTGTAACGTGGAAGCAGAAGGGGTGTTTTGTAATGTTTAATCCAAATAAAAGATTCAGTTCAAGAAAGATTTGTTCAGACTGCTTGTTTGGGAGGTAAAACTTTCATGTAATTATTGCAGTGTTTTTGAGCTGATACGCCATTTTCACGCAATTTCTGTACTGTTACTTTGCTGCAGAAATGCATTATCCTGCCATTTATTTTATTTTATTTTTTCCATCCATAACAAACATTTTTGCACTGGAATTGCTGGAAAGGATGGCAAAATCTGAACCACAGCAGTTTTTTTCTTGACCCTACGCAGGTTTGCACTTTGAAACTGGCATAGAATTTACAAACGGTACAACTCTTTTTTTTTTCCCGTCTTTACTTTGACCAGCTTTTGGGGGCTCAAATTTAAAGCAGACAAACCTTCTAGGCAATAAACCAGAATGAAGCTAATCTGTTGAATCGTTCTTGCGTAGCAGGCAAATATTGACGGTAAAAACAAGATTGAAGGTAAAAAGATTGACGGCATAATCACCCTTTTTGAAGAATGAAACTTTGAAGAATTTCTCTCTGAAAATAACCAGAGTCAGTCAACCAATTTGGGTTCATAACTTAGATCATTTTAAACATAATGGGTCAAAAATTGTTTCTTGCCTCAGTGGCTGTGTTTTCTGCTCACAAGCGTTACCGAGAAAGCACTTTCAGAGAGATCTTACAAAAGCTTGATCTGTTTCCATGGCAACAAGAGACTCAAGGATCATTGTGTTTGTCATCATTCATGGCAATGAGTTGCATGATGGTGGTTTCTTTTAAATGAGTTTGATTTTGAGGAGAAAGGTGGTCTAGGGTATAATACCACCTTAAGCTGAAAGCGTTGTCGTTCGTTTGTCTAACGTAGGGAAGACAAAGGTTCATACACTAATGAGAATTCCCATACTATGGCTATGTCAAGGCATTTTTGTAGACGAAGTTATTTTCAGACGTGAGTTTAGTTCCAGTCCGCACGCGTCCAAACAAGTAATTATGCAAGGCTTATGATCGGCTAGCAAGGCTCCTGTGGGAGACTAAGGCTCTTTTGGGAGACTGAACTCGCAGGAAAATAAAAATAGCTTGGTCTGTGAAAACGCCATGACGTATTGAACTTGTACGCTCCGGGTTATGGGCTCCTGTGAGAGTTTAGGTTGTGCTTCAGTCCGACATGATTGACCCGCCGAGAGTTTTTCAAACTAGAACGCAATAACTATTGACAAATTAACATTTTAGGATGCACAAACAGCATGATACTACAGAACAGCATTCTTCAGCTCAAGGAGAGGAATGCTCGTCATCTGCAGGGAGGATAGAAAAGCAAGAAGGCAGAGATAAAGGGGTCATTGGAGTACCCAAACGATACATACTGCTTCTGATGATCTTCATCGGCTTCGTTAACATCTATGCCATGAGAGTCAACCTCAATGTGGCTCTGGTCGCAATGGTTAACAATCAAACAATTATTCACCGAGGAGTCAAAATTATCAAGGTAGTGCACCCATTACTTCGGTACGAAACAATTATGACTATAATTATTGATTTACGTAATCCCCTAGTTTTATGATAATATTAGATATCCTAGGTTAGAAAGGTAAAGATACCGATAACCTAACCAGAAATATAAGCTATCAAAACTATACTACGTTATACCTTACAATAAGTATACGAATGTGCTCACGTAATATTATGATGAAAAGATAATACAGAAAAGAATATCTGCTGGGAAATATTACACATTTAACTAAAACTCTGCTGGTCTGTCTATTTTTAAAAGAAGCGAGTCGTGTAACATCGTGAGATGGTGTGTTATAAAAAAGCGAAAAAAATCTGCGAATAAAAGAAACATTTATTCAAAGCTCTGCAAGCTCTCTCTACTTCAAAATCTGTGCCCTGTAAGTTAATGTGGCTTCTTGTTGTCTGTCATCCGCTGAGGCAAACCTTTCGCGAGGGAAACCTTTGTCCTGCATAATCCATGACATGGTTGAGGCGTATCGTCAGCCAGGAGTTCTGCGAGTCTGCTATGCTCTTTTGCACTCCCCAGCCATTCCTCCTGTAGTAGTAAATACTCATGGCGAAAAGGTGGCTTGTTCAACCTCCAAGACTGTTGGCATACATGCTTTTCCTTCTTTCTCGTGCTGGCGATATATTTACTTGGCGTTGAGGTCTTTTTGAGAATCTGCATTTGAATGGCATACCCAGTCCCAGAAGCCACGAGCGTGTGTATCCAGCCGCGCATCTGAGGTTTGTTGGTGCCTCTAGTAAGGACTTCTTCCGCTACTTCTTGTAAAACAGACTCCACCTGAACATCGTTGCGGACCATTTTCAACATCTCCGTGTCGAGGTCACGAAGCCCTTGAGGCGCTAGCTGATGAGGCCGCCATGCCGGGGCTGCAAATCATAGCGTGGTCCACAGTAAAAATCGACAAGCTTACGCGCAAAATAATTCACAACACCTTGATTGATCGACAACTGTATCGTGCTCCCATTGCAGGGAAAAGATTAACAAAATTCAGCGTTAATGCACAAGAACAAAAATGCATTTCTTCCCCCTGGTTACGGGACGGGAAGTGTCCGCAAGTTGAGGTTCCACTGTACCAAGGGAAGTAAAGCTATCCGTCTTTTAACATAACATAATCCATAACGCTTTTTATGCAAAGAAGATTTTCTACAAATGCCTAAAAAAAAAACATTGTTTCAACGTCGAGCAAACTATGTTGCACTTATTCTTCTCCTGTGCGATATCAGGAATTTCTTCTCCGATACTGATTCCATAATTCGATACGACTCCTTTTTTAGTCGGTCTTCTTACGGCTTTCCTTTTCAAATTTGGTACATCCAACAAATTTGGGAAATTTGGATTCAGGATCTTCGGATCTCCAGTGTACGCAAGATCCGGAATTTTTTACAATCACGCTACGTCACGCGTGACAGGGGCAGTTTTGAACTTTTCTCTCGAGATTCTGAATTCCCTTGGTTATTTCCTTCGTGTATCAAAAGTAAATTCTTTCAATTCTTCAATTCTTTATTTATATCTCAAAACATCATGCTAATTAATTGACCAGAGTGGCCCGCAGATAGCTATAAAGCTAGTCGAGGCGGACCAGTCTGTACCAATATAACAATTAGGATTACTCACGGAGTACAACTGAACAAAAATATTACATGAAGTTAAGGACGAAAAGAAATAAGTTGTTTCGTTTATGTCTTTCAGGATGAGAGTTGAATGTAGAACTGCTTTTTATTGCGCTCTATCTAGTCTTCTAGTGACAACTGACAAGCCCCTGTGTTTCTTTACTTAAATTACATTATATCGACGTGTCACGTGGTACGCGTGATCACCGGATGTGATCTCTCGTTACATCCTTTCTTTTATACGAAAAATGAAAATCATTGTAATCATGGTTTGACAAAACTTAAGTAAAACAAAACGTCATCTCCCGGTAAAGTCTCTGTCCCTGCCTTAGCTTACTTTTGATCTTTGTAATTAGCAAACATAGTCATTCAGATAGGACGGAGGTTTGACTACTCGACCGCGACGATTAGTGTGTTTTTCTCCCGTGACTTGAGGTGTTAAGTCGTCTCCTGATTGGCTAATAGCTGGGACTGGAAATGTTTCTTTCCTTGGGCTCGAGAGAACAGTTCCAGTGTTGCTTTTCTGGTTGGCAGATTCCTCTGTTTGTGAAGGCGCTATCTGCTCTGGCAGTGTTGGCTCTACTGGAGGTTCTCGTGTCGCTTTCAGATGGCGACGATTACGCCTAAGAGTGGAACCACCTTCTGTTAGGAATTTGTACGATCTGACGTCTACTTTCGCGTCTTTTTGACGTCTTTCTTTCGACGTCGCTTTCTTCCAGGGTTCCTTGGTGCTTTTGATTGGCTGGGTGCGCACGGTGTCGCCTTTCTTCAGCGATGGTAGATCTCGGGCATTTCGGTTGTAGTATAATGCCTGTTTTGACTTGAGTTTCTTTTTCTCTTCCAGGACACCTTCTGCAAGTTGAGGTTTGAGGAGCTTCTCGCTTGTCGGAAGTAGTGTTCTGGTTCGACGACTCAGTAATCGCTGTGCTGGGCTACTGTTCATGCCTTCGGTGGGCGTGTTTCGGTGGTCAAGGATCGCAAGCCAAGGGTCTGTGTTGTCTTCCTTAGCTTTCTTTATAAGCCTTTTAATGGTCTTGACCGCGCTCTCCACCATACCGTTTGATGGCGCGTACCCAGGGCTTGATGTTACATGGCTGATATCCCATTCGCGCGCAAGTCTTCTGAACTCGTCCGAATCGAACTGAGGACCATTGTCAGAGAACACTGTGTTCGGAATTCCATGTCTTGCGAATTGCTGCTTCAGCTTCCAGATAACTGCTTTGCTTGTGGTACTCGACTCCATTCGGTTGCTGTTGCTGTTGCTGTTGTTTAATTCTAACAGGTCAACAGCAACCTTGGACCACGGTCTGTCAGGTATCTCGTGTGGGCGGAGCTTTTCTTTCTGCTGAGACGTTTCATGGGCTCGACATATCTCGCACTGGCTCATATAATTCTTTACATCTGCGTTCATTCCCGGCCAGTAAACACTTTCCCTTGCGCGTCTTAGGCATCCTTCTACTCCAATTTGTGATGTATGGATCTTGGACAGGATCTCTGGTCCTAGAGATTTCGGGACAGCACATCGATCTCCTTTGAACACAATTCCATTCTGGACTGAAAGCTCGTCACGAACATGGAAGTAGGGCGTGACGTTATGTGGGAGATTGGTCTTGGTCTCAGGCCAACCATCTTGAATTACTGCCTGAAGTGCTTGGATGGTGACGTCTCGCATGCTTTCCTTGTGGATTTTATCTAGACTTTCTTTGTGGATAGGCAGAAAGTCGGCCATTTGAATCTCTTCGATTTCTTTTTCAGTGTAGAGGACTTCATCTTTTGACTTGGCATTTACAAGAGGTGCTCTTGAGAGAGTGTCCGCTACGTACAAGTGCTGACCAGGCTTGAAACCAATCTCGAGGTCGTACTTCTGCGGGCGAAGTAGATTTTTTCTGCAGGCATTTAGGAGCAGCGACAAGGGGCTTCCGGTAGATGACTTCGAGAGGCTTGTGGTCGCTTTCAACATACACTTTACGACCGTAGGTGTACTGGTTGAACTTCTCTGCACAAAATACAATGGCTAAGAGCTCTTTCTCAATTTGGGCGTAGTTGCGCTCAGTATACACTGGGTGGCCATTTTGTAGAAGAGTGGCTCCAAGGCCAGTGTCTGAGGCGTCACACAGCAGCACCGTCTCTTGTGTAGGATCGAAGTATCTCAGCACAGGTGCTTGGGTAGCCGCTTCCTTGATTCTTGTGAAGGCGTTCTCATGAACTTCACTCCAATGCCAGTCGGTGTGTTTGCAGGTCAACTGTCGAAGAGGCTCGCAAATGTCCGCTAGCTTATCCAAGAATCTTGTTAAGTAATTTGCTAGACCAAGAATCTTGTTAAGTAATTTGCTAGACCAACTAGCCTTTGTACACCTTTCACATCGGTTGGTCGACTCATATTCTGTATGGCGTCAATTTTAGATGGATCCGGTTTCACTCCATCTCGCGTTAGCACGTGACCAACATACGGGATTTCTGTCATCTTCAATTTGAATTTTTCTCTTTTTAGCTTCACACCTTTTCCTCGGCATCGTTCTAGGAGGGCTATTAGCTTCATATCATGATCTTGTACGGCATCTTTAACGGTGTCACCTTCGCCGGTGATGAGAATATCATCTGCAACCGTGCGCACACCGGCGAGGCCTTCAATCGCTTGATCTAGGCGATGCTGGAAGTACTCCGGTGCAGGAGAGATGCCAAACGGCATTTTAAGCTAACGGTAATGACCAAAGGGGGTTCCAAAGGTGGTTAGATAGCTAGACTCTTCATCTAACTGGACGTGCCAGAATCCGTTTTTGACGTCGAACACACTGAACACTTTCGCTTTTGACAGATCCAGTAGAAGATCATCGATAACCGGAAGTGGATAGTGGCTACGCTTTAGAGCTTTGTTGAGTGGCTTCGGGTCGATACACACTCGTAGCTTGCCATTGGGCTTTTTAACAATCACTAGGCTTGAGACCCAATCTGTTGGCGTGTCGACAGGTTTTACCACTCCGAGTTTCTCTAGACGGGCCAGCTCTTCCTTTAACTTGGGTTTCGTTGCCACCGGTATTCTTCGGACTGGCTGTCTCACTGGTTCAATCGTAGTATCGATCTCCAAGTGAAGCTTCTTCTCAAAATGTCCTTCACCAGTGAAGACATCATGAAAGTCTGTAGATATTTGCTGCATTGTCGGTCCTGTTACTTCTGGTTTCTCTTGCACGACTGCAATATTTTCGCAACGCACTTCAACTACTGAAATTCATTTGCTGCACTGTTTTTGAACCCAACAGTGGAGTGCAATTCTGGTTTACAACAACAAACTCTGCTTTGTACTCTTTATTGACTTTGGGATTAAGCAGATTTACGCGACATTTTCCGATCGCTTCCATTTGCGATCCATTAAACATTGTCAAAACTTGCTTAGAGTGTTCGATTTGACATCTATTAGGCAAGTCGTTTGCGCTGATAGCGTTACATGTTGCACCGCTGTCTACTTGAAAACGAACAGGGTGACCTTCGACTTTCATAGTGTTGAAGATTTCTGATTTGATGGGCTGACTGTCAACCTTGTTAACTATGTCTTCTTCTTGGTTTTCGAGCGAAATCGTGAAGCAGTAATCATTGTCATCGTTGTCGTCGTCGGAGCTTTTAGGGTTCTGGACGTGATGAACTCGCTCTTTCCTTCGTTTTGGATGAACAGATCTTTGCTTGCATAAGCTGGAGAAGTGGTTTGCTTTGCCACATTTTGTACATTCCTTTCCAAACGCAGGGCATTTATCTCGAGATCTTTCATGTTTCCGGCCACAGAATTTGCAGTCAACCATGTTGCATCACTCTTTCTTTTCCACACTTTTTTTGCCTTTATGATTCAGGGCATTGACATCTTCTTTTCCACTCATAGCTTTCGTTTGCGTCGCGGTTGTTTCTGCAGATCGACACGTGTTGATGCACCTTTGAAGGGTTAATTTGGCTTCTTGAAGTAATTTCTTTCTTGTTCCCGCGTCGCGAATTCTATCGCGAATTAGCTCATCTGTTAGCGGGCCGAAATTGCAGGTTTTAGGGAGAGTTCTCAGCGCATCATACAGCGCATCATACATTAGGGTTATCACATTTTCATAGTAGAAAAGATTTATCGGTAGTATATTAGCATCAACAAATAGCGGCACTGCATGCTCCCTCTTGTCAGAAACGAAGAGCTCTCTTTTGAAGTATTAAAATATCATTCCAGTTTAATTTGCAAGTCTGGCCCCAAATAACGAGGTTGTAAGAAAGATACGGTGCTATTAAAGATTTATAAATATTGAGCAGTGTGCCGTTTAGGTACAAAATGTCTGAGCTTAGATATCATACTAATCGTTTTACATATCTTACTTAAAACATGTTCAACATGATAGCTCCATAAGGACACCTAAGTATTTTATACAATTCTCCCACTTTAACTCTTTATTTTTATTCTTAATTCATTGTTGTGCAATGTAATAATAGGCTGGTATGTTTATTTTGTATGTGAAAAATTGCAAAGTTAGAGTATTTAAGGGTTAACTTGTCAGCGTTAAGCCAGTCATGTAAATGACAATGTTCTTCATTTTATTTAGCAACTTTTTCACTGTATGGTTCTTAAATTTTGGCAGCATGGAGTAAATTTGTGTCGTCAGCAAACAGATGGAATTTGAACTTCGTAGAGCAATCTTTACTATCATTTACACATGAAAGAAATAGCAGCGGGCCAGGAACTGACGCTTGATCCACTGCTTATCTCCGCTTTTCTTGAAATATGCTGACCAATGTGTTGTCTGCGATCGACCGTGTAAATAAGACTGATGTAAAGCATTCATTAATTATTCCCCGAAATCCATAATAGCGTAATTTTTGAAGAAGAGTTTCATAGTCAACCGTGTTGAAAGCTTTCTGTAAATCGATGAAAATTCCACACGAAAATAATTGTCTATCCATATTGTTAACACAATGCAATATTAACAATATTGCATTTTAGTATAATTTTCAGCGGTGATGATAAGAATTCGGTGTTATATTTACCGCGCTACCCGGTAAATATAACATTTTGGAGGCGCGGCTGCTAAGCTAAGCAAGAACTTTTCGTGCCTTTTGCGTTGCAAGCATTTCCTTATCGATCTACTTTCATACTTTTTTTGATCGGAGGCGGCTAGCCCGGTTTTTCGCCCCACTACATCCCGCGATGTTGGTAAGTTTATTCAGACAAAATGTTTATCATGCTTACACCGAATTGAACTCTGACTAGCTACTTTTCCGGTGGCAGTGTTAACTTTATACGTTCCTATTTTTCATCAAATTTAATCACTGTCGATCATTCGGTAAATTCATCTTCTAACTGATTTCTCCGAGATGCTCCTGAGAAATTCTTCTCCATAGCGAGAAAGGAATCAGAGCGATCGTGAATATTACTTTCCCTCGAGCACGAGTCGTAGAGTAAACCAGCATGAACCGCTTGAGTGCGTACAACCAATAAGATCACGCGTTTGGACAATACAGCATTTCAAAACAAAAATAAACGACCGCATTGACTTTTGGGTGAAGGTGGGCCTTTAATTGACTATGCTAATAAATATCGACACAGGCCGGACGAGGGATTGCTCTTGCTAAATGCAAATGATAGCACAAGTCTAGCAGCGGCCATTCTAAAAATATATAATACCGTAAACTGACTACCGTAAACCGGCTTAGCCTGCGTAGCAAGTGTTCCGTACAAGCGAAGATTTCCGTATTCTGGCCGCGGGAAAATTGGGGGTGAGAAAATAGGTGGACGGGGGAAATTTTTCCCGCAGCAGAATACGGAAATCTTCGCTCGTACGGAACGTTTGCTACGCAGACCCTGATCGGCTCAGATAGCTGTCACGCAACTCGCACGCGCTCTGCACCAAAGTCATCAAGTTATTTCCAGCAACAAGACGCCTTGAGGCGTTGACGCGGATGCATAGGGGAGGGTCTGGTTGTAAAAAAAAAAACAAACAAAAACAAATGAATCAGTGTAGTGAGGATAAAACCCCTAAAAGGGAGCAGGCAAAGAATACAGTGTTACTATACGGTAATTGGCGATTTATGAGATCCCAAATTCAACAATGAAATTATTTACGAAGGTATCCCTATTAAAGTGGTGTTTTCAAATCAATTCAAGTTCACAGATTGGAATACCACAAGACGCGCAATCTGATCAGTTTGAACAGCCGGTAAAACATATTTTCTTCGGTTAGCGTAAAACTCATTGGACTGTCTTCCCAAAGATTATACGACACAATTTTAATTTTTCCATGTAAAAAAATTGCTTTCACTCATAATACGAATGAATGATAATTTCACTGAGCAGTTATAGTTTTCCAAAGAATAAAATGTAAACAAACGACAACATTAGGCAAACGGTCGACCCAAATGTAAAATACCCGACAATTTATATCTTGGCTTCTACTGAACGTACGAAAATTGAGCTTGTTAAAATATTAGAATTTTTTTCTGACGAGCTAGGCAAATGTGAACAGAAACGAGAGATATTCCGTTAATTGAAACTTTGCAGTGTAAATATCTGTCAAATATCTTTGAGTATGTACACCTTTTTTGTATTTAACTTGGAAAACTCATTCGACTGGAAGATAATACGACACATTTTACAAAAATTCTTCTTTTAACACGAATGATTGAATTTGTCCACAGAACGTAAACAAACGTCAAAGTTACGAAAATTGTCGGCCGGGCCCGAATGTACAATATCCTACAATTTATATTTCGGGTTCTAATGAACTTCCAAACTTCGTTCCATTAAAACTGTTTCGGACCGCTGGGCAAATGTGAACAGAAATTAGCTGATCAGCAAAAGGAATTCCTCTGCACGCATGAAACTGACAACTGCATTCCTCCCGAGGACTACTGTAACCACAAAAAAAAAAATTACATGATTGCACACGCGACTCGATTAAAAAGATTCAATAAACAAACTCAAACGAAGACCATATTACAAAATGTAATGGAAAAAGTACCTCACACCGGTTGGTCAGTGAAGCCGTTCAAATACGTTCGATTATTCACAGTATTGATACATTCAATGACAGTTAATAAAGAGAAGCAAATACTGTACAATACCTTCTCCTACGTACAAATTTCCGCAGTTCAGAGCGTTTCGATTAAGTGGTCTTCTAGTCGACTCAGCACTTCAGTATTTTTACTAGTCGACTCAGCACTTCAGTATCGCACATCATTTCAAACTTGTGACAATTGCATACAAACACTCCGATCCGCGCTCGAAACAACGTGTTTACACAAAACTTTGCCTCAGTCCAAGGCGGCATCGTTAAACGACACCAAAACAAGACGAAAATGTTTATCGGCAAACTGTACGGAGTTCGAGAGGTGCAAAATTAACCTCAATACATTGCCACGATGTCTTCATCACCAAATGATAGGGTGTGGCTTCGAGCTTGATATTATATATATAAATGTATTATATATTATATTATATATTATGTGTAGAATATAAATGCATTATATTTCACCATCTTATTGTACCTGCGATTCTGATGAATATGTTGTGTCCGCATGAAAAATAAGAGTCTGAACGGTGTTCGAGGTGTTCATGTGAAAAAAATTTACCTGTAAGAATTGATTATTCAGTTTGAAGAAAGTTTCTAAGCACTTTCTGAACAACCAATCTGCAGGATTGCACACCGTTTATCATAAATTATAACAAAAATAATCTTGCTTGTCACCGACGCGTAGTCTAAACTATTATAACTAAGCATCACGAAACGACCGACTCGCTTACTATGCATTTCAGCCAGCTGAATTCCACTGGAGCTCTAAACTGCAAGGTAGGATATTTCAATTCTCTTGATATTTTAACAAAAACTCCGACTACGATATCAGTAAAGTAGCTACATTAGGTCTCTCCGCTGCACTTTCTGCCAGAGGTTTTTGGTACATGCTTTTCCTTAAAACTTATGAACTTATGAACCCCTTTAAAAATGTTCTTTGAATAAGTGTTCAAGAAACCCATTGTCGATAAAATAGTTGTCATAAATAGATGCAAATAGTTTCTATCGAAAAGATTGACCTACAGGCCTCAGTTGCTCAAAGATTGGATAACTTCGTCCGCTGAAGAAGTCACTATTCTTTGATTTTTTTGGGTAGGTCTCGTCCTTGGCTCCTTCTTTTACGGTTATTGGGTGTTGCAGATCCCAGGGGCTTGGTTAGCACTGAAAATTGGTGGTACGCGTGTATTTGGTTATGGCGTGCTCCTGACATCGCTGTTAGCAATTCTTACTCCAGTAGCAGCCAGATATCACGTGATGGCTTTAATTGGGGTTCGAATTTTCCAGGGTCTATTTTTGGTAAGTTTCACCTCTACTGAGTATTGTTGCAATTTTTGCCACATGGTAACGTTCATTTGTTTTCTCTGTAGGGTGTTACATTTCCTTGCAATCATGCCATTTGGAGCAAGTGGGCTCCCCCGTTGGAAAGGAGCAGTTTAATTACTATATCTATCGCAGGTTACACACACCTTAGCAAATTATGCTAGCAGATCGTGTAAATATAGTAAGGTGTTTACAGTCTCAAAGGTTCCCCATGTCAAATTTCATTCGCCCTGTTCTCTCTCTGTCTCTGTCTCTCTGTCTCTGTCTGTCTGTCTGTCTGTCTGTCTGTCTCTCTCTCTTCGCTATCTCATTACTGTTGTCATAAATAGAGACTATTTAGTCGTTCGGAATGACAATCTAGTATGTTGATCCGTGCTGTGCTCGTCAAATATGCGTTAACGATAGGATCTATGAGCTGCGGTCTATCTTAGGAGACTTGTTTGGTAAGCTGTGCGTTTGGTCGTCCCTTATCGTGAAGTTAAGTCTTGCGGTGCAGACTAACAGTACGGGGTCTTGCCCTTAAAATCACTTTTCTTCGCATTAGTTTGTCCATTCGAGAGGGTTTATTTTAGAAATGATCTCTACAAATTTCGTATTAATATTCCTCACCAAGTTTCTGGCCAAAATTAATCTCCGTTCTATTGGCTCTGTCCCGCATTACCAACTTTTTCGTTTTTTTCGGTTTAAGTCATCGCTTTAAATTAATATTACTCGCAATTTCTAATTTGCCAACAGGATGTCCGTTTGGAAACATTGTTGCCATTCCTCTCACTGGAGTATTGTCCAAATACGGATTTGATGGTGGATGGCCATCAGTATTTTACTGCATAGGTGAGGTATGCAATTGTGCAATAATTTTAATTGACGTTAATGATAAGGAAGAGGCCAGAGATGGTTTGCACTCGGGTCAGCTGATTTTGAGCTTGTATAAGCAGGGTCCCTTGCGAAACCATAGACTGGAAACATGTTTTACTTGTACAACAAACCAACTTCGATATTTTAACATGGCTAAAACCGGTTTCAACACTTTCAGGAGACTCCGGTATTACACCTTTTGCCTTTCATTAGCAGGGAATAAATTTTCAGTAGCACAAAAATACTGGTCAATAAAATTAAAGTATAATCAGTTTAGCTAAGAAACCAAACATTTAAATTTGTGAATTACTCATTAAAGGGGCTGTGTCATGGCAGTGCAGTCCATTTTGTTTGGTTTTGCCAATTACTCGCCCTTACTCGCAATTCAACTTACCGTCACCCGAGAAGTTACAATTAAACAACAAAATCAAAGCTTCGGGACAAAAAATATGTCTCCCAAGCATACACGAGAAAAGTTACGAACAACAAAGATAAACTTTGAAAACTGTTAGGCTGAACAGTTTTCAAAAATCCCAATTACAATCCGCTTCAATCTTCTTCAATTTTGCCCATCCTTGTCTCCTTTTGTGTTCTCTGTTTTATTCAAACCTTCCTTCAATGTTTTAAGCAGTTATTTTCATGTTTCACTTTATTTGTTTGGCAGTTCCCGTCACTGAATTTGGCTAAATTTCGTGACCCAGCCCCTTTAAGGCTTTTTGCATCGAGAAGAAGATTCATTAAGGTCAATTTAAATAGCGTTTTAACGAACAACATTTTTTAGTGCGAATGAAAATTCATTTCCATAGGGTTACTGTTCGCTTGCGCGAATAAAATCTCAATAACAAAAGAGTTTTTGTTAAGCATTTTCTCACCGATTTCCCACTGGATTTCAGAGGACCTTTATGTTGGAAACGAAACTGTACAGTGTACATACTATTGTTGCAGGAATGGAGCGCCGAGTGCGACGTAACCTTATCCCAAACGAGCATCGTCGTCATCGTCAAAAATTTTTTTTGAGAGTAGGGAGAAGAAATACGAACACAACAACAGTTAGAAAATGTGCTCAGTGGTTTAGGTTTGTGCAAACCTATATACCACGATGTCTACACGGGGAGCATATTGAAGGATGAAGCACAAACTTGTTTCATTATTTGTACAGTATATAACACTGTACCTTTGTTTTTCTCGTTAACGGACGGACATTAAGATGGGGCAAATGTTTGTTTATTCTCTTAAAAGTTCGATATTTCCATTAAATTGAACCTGGGGCATTACTGAATGTTCTTCTTTGTGTAAAACTCACTTATTGGTCACGTAAAAATTAAAACGTTTCTTTATTTTTCTACAATGATTAGGCATTCATTACAGTGACTGATTTTTTGACACTAATAAAAATCTGTGCCCTGGTAATGAAGGGCAAAAGGTGTACAACGATTGACACTATAACACTGTATCACGTATTAGCAATGTTATAGTACCATATGAAACAGCAATTATTTCTGAATAATTCGCGCTCCAAAAGTGAACAAAACAACAGAACTGATTCCCTCATCCATGACCTCCGTCAAGAGATCCGAAGTTGGCTTGTATTGACGTCTACAAAGACCAACAGAAAGACTCTTGATCAAGTCATCGTTCAGAAGGAAACATGTCGGTCTTTGCAGTCAGTTCTGTCCCTGCGATAAAAAGTCTATCAGCTGGTTGTTTGGACCGGATTGTCAATACTTTTTGTCAGTTCAGCAACAAGGAAGAAATACGCCACGGTTCTTATGGTTTTCTAGATAATTGGTTTCCACGTGACGTCATAAAAACCTAAAATTAAAAGGACACAGCTCTTTGTGTTTTTCTCTTTATCACGTAAAGGACACATTTAAAATATACCTGCTTGCATGTTTTCAGCTCGTAGTGTGCTTTGTTTTGAAAGCACAGCAGTTTGGATTTCAGATTTTTTCACAGTGCGTGACATACGGTAGCGACTAAGAAACGTGTCACCTACGTGGAAAAAAAAATGAGATTCCACGCAGCTGTTTACAACCTCTAATTTCATTGGATCCGTTTAGGACGCAGCTCTATTTTTTTTAGAGTTAGGGTTCATTGTTTCTGTTGTTTCTTTGAACGCTTCTATTGTTTTCTGAGCCAATCGAGTGGGCTGTTGTAATAGCTGCCTACTGACTCACGTAAAAACTTCGCCTTGAGTTTTTTAAGGTGTGTGTGTGTTCTTAACTGTGTATATAAGGATGTCCGCTTTTTTCCAGACAAGATTAATTGCGAACAGGAAAATGTTTTCGTTTCGTAAACTGGTCACGTTTAGTTTAACGCACAATTTCGAAAGCTAAGAACGAGTTTTTGGACTTTTTCAATTCAGGTATAATTTTTAAGGTGCATTAATATTCATAACAGGAAGCTTACTGTTTGCATAACAAAGGATTTCTTGATCGTGTTAAGAAATCCATGAAGCGAATTCAGAAGAGAGCTGGGAATGAATATTTTTGCAGTTGGATTGTTTGTTTCCCGCGCGCGCTCATTTCATTTCCATACGCACTCGCTCGCTGAAAACGGAAGCCTTAACGGCACTATTAAACGGCCTTATATTCTAATCGCACTGGAAACGATTATAAAATATTTTGTAACTAATCTAAATAATCACAAAACACAGAATAGGAGCGGGCATCTTGTTTACTGATGCAGCGAGCGTAAAGCGTTACAAAAAACAGCATTACAGTTTTGCAAACTCAGAGAAAATTACAACAGTAAATAAAATAAAAAAACTAGGGTTGAAAGAGATGCCTCGAATGGCTCTTGGATAACTTAACAAACCTTAAATAATGTACTAGCCCCTTGAGACACCTAAAAGCACGCTAAAAATACTTCAGCAGTATGATGCAACCTAACATACAAACTCTCGTGAAACTAACAAAACGTTACAAAATATGTTATTCGTAAGTACACATACCTCAGTTTGACTGGTAGTCAGAAGGATATCATTAAGGCCGGAAACTCGCAAGTCAATGAAGAAGACTGTAAGAATGAGGTGGTTCTTGACTGTGCTTGCTTAAAAGTATGGCATCCATCGGGGCTGAGCAAATTAAATTGGCTTGAAGCGGCACCAAGAGCCAGGGGCAAACTGGAAAACAGTTGTAGCTTTTAAAGAGGTCACTTGCGGAAGTTGTAGAGCAGCTGTTAAGCATTGCCGTGTTGCAGTTTTCTAAAAGTCGAAGGCTCTTTTATGTTTGCTAACTGGGCTTGTTGTGATATGATCAAAGTCTCTGATGGAGGTGAGCCTAAGGCCACGGAAGTTTCACTGAGTTTGTCGATGAATCACGAACTTGTGTCGAAAGCTGATCATTGGGTACGTTAGCTGCCAAAATTAATATCAAGTCACACGATGAACATCTATGCGCTCACTTGTTTGGTAATAGACCTTTTCACGGTTAATGACCCCATATTGGTTAGGGGGCAAACACGACCAAAATTACAGTAAATTTATGGGATTTTCACCGACTTTGAACCTCTGTAACTCCGCAGTAGTTTGACAGCGAAAATGTCTTTAAAAAGACAATTGTACTGACATTTCATGAGGTATAAAGAACACATTCAGGCTTAAATGACCATAAACGTATTTGCAAGATTTCATACAAATCCTTGTTATCAAAATTATGTAAATTTGCCGCGAAATTAGAAACAACATGGGAAGATTTATAATTCCAATTTACGGCGTTTTTTTTACTGGCCTAATTTTCTGTTGGATGAGTGATATCAATAAAATTATTAAAATAGCGGCAAATGTTGGACATCGGCCTCTTCACAGCGGCGTCTCAGCGGTTAAGAGTTGGCCCAAATTCGATACATTCACTGTCATTTTCGCCTTGTCTGCCCCCCAAACAATATGGCGTCATTATCAGTGTAAAGGTCTGTTCCTTTTACGCATTTTACGGTGACAGCTTCCATACACTCCGGCACAGACTATGGAAAATGTGAGTCCGATGACATGTATTATGCAGTGAATTGTATTGTGCAGTGAGCTGAATTCAAGAGTTAATGGCGGTTCAGGCCCACTTCCTCCCCTCGACTAGGCCCCATTCACCTATGGATCCTAGGCTCGGCTCGGAGGCGTTGCAGAACCTACCACTGTCTATACGACTTATGTATCCCTGATGGCTTCCACCTACACAACGGGATGGGTTTCTGGCCAACCGCCCCGAACCGCTCCTGACCGGTCCCAACCCATCGAATTTGCGAATTAGAGAGACACGGCATAGAGGTGAACACCGAGAAAAATATGGATGGAATGGAGTGAATGCAGCAGTACAGCATTTGACAGCTTTGCTTACGCAGGGCCAGATAACCATGCAGACATGCGCAGACGGCCTCGCCACCCTGCGCCCCACTCCAGCCCCCGTTACGGTGCCACGCAAGAAGCCAGCCTCCTTCAAGATACCCGTTCCGGAGCCTCGTAAACGCCGGAATCCCACCATGCAGCTGCTCTCTGATGCGGAGTTTGCGGATCTTTCCACACGCTCGGCTAGTCTTGCGCAAGGCCCGCTGGGAGCTGGCGGTGTATCTGCGGGGGTGGCAGATTATGAAAGCCTATTTTCCGTCAGGCCTACCAGCTTTTTGGCTACCAGGAGCACCGACAGCCATACCGACCAGGAGCACCGAAAGGCGTACCGACGCAGGCCGAAGGGCTGCACAGATGGTCTCCCACATTTTTGGCCGGGGGCTTCCAACGTCTCGGCTACAATGGCACCAACAGACATACCAATGGTGGCCAGACCCCCGCCAGCTACGGAGAGAAGAGGCAAGTGTTGAAAGTCCGTGATGAAGGCTGCACGCTCAAGCCACCGCAGGTAGCCAAAGCCCCGCCAGCTAAACAAAAATTTCAATTCTTCGACCACACCCGAAGCCCCGCAAGCTACAGAATGGTGGGCACACCCAAGTGGCCACAGGTGCCGAAGCCTTCCCGTGCACGCAGACATTTGTCACAGCACGACCGTCGGAGATGGGTGAGGCAGGCCAGACCATGCACGGAGGAGCCAAAGCCGTTGTGTCTCCAGCCAGGCTACAGCACGTGAGGGGGTCAGTTCAGATGAGGCCCCGAATCTAGATAGCCAAGAAACCAAGATATACTCGCAATGTCTATCTCACCAGGCTAGACCCTCACAGCTCAGAGGAAACGCCGCAGTGCCTGTAGGGCATTGGATCCCCCTCTCCCCCTCCCAAGTGAGTCCCAACAAGACGCCGCCGGTGCTGGTGCAAAGGCTCAGCAAGGGGTTGGTCCTCGCCCCAGGCATGCTGGCCCTCCAGTTCGACCTGGAGGTCTCCGGGCATGCAAAAAACTACGTAGCCCAGGATGTGTCCTGCGCCCTCGTTTCGAGCCTCCGACCCTGACACGATGGCTTGTCTTCGGGATTGTCTTTGGGCTTTGTCGGTCAGGCCATCTGCCAAAGCGAGAAACGAACCCCCAGGCCACCAGTTTCTTGCCAAGGAACACCGCGAGGCCGCTCACAGTGAGGATGGTGGCCAGCTCGAGGGCTTGCTCGGTGGTGATCTTTGCAGTGCTGGTGTCGGCCACCACCTTGCCTGCAAAACAACCGGCAGGCATCTAGCATCTGTTCGAGCCCCACTTCCCTGCCACACAGTACAACCCTCGGCCTCGCATGGACATCCTTTTGCACGGTCTGCCTGTACCCATGGAAATTCCAGCGGGGCACGTCGTCGAAATCCGCCAATGGTGCCACCCTATCCATTGGGCTGCACAGGGCGTCTTCAACCTTGGCGCAAGGCACTGTGCTTCTCTCTGCGTACTGCCAGCAGCCCACTACCAGGCTGGCCAAATGATCCAGCAGCGTGGGGTGGGCCTGCCACACTTTGAATTGCTTCTTTTCGTCCTACAACCAGGCTCAAACCTGCCACCGTCAATCCTCGGCCTACTCCGCGTCCTGGGTGTTTTGGAGTCGCTCCCTGTGGGCCCAGAAGAGCTTGGATACCCCACGGCCCGCAGTTATCTCGGCAACTTCGTGGAGGTGGTAGGTGAAAACGTCTCAGCCTATTGCTTGGCACTTGCGCATCTGCCAGACCCATGGTACTGTGGCCGAAGGGGGGAGAAGCATCCCAGGGTTCAGTCTTCTGTGGGCCACTGGATAGCACGTTCATACGTCACATCGGCGTCAGCCTTCGCCTTAGTGGGGTGAACGTGGATGCCCACTATCCTGCCTGTGGTCGTGTGGGCGTACTGGGCAACAAAGATGTGGCCTTGAGGCTGGTCTGCAAGAACGAGGCAGTGGTCGAGGCAGACAGCCAGATTGTCCCACTGCTTTGCGGAAGGCTGCACAATGAACAGCCCTTCGCCTTCAGGAAATACAGGCTCCAGGGCCTCCTCCATTAGTTGGGGTGTCGGCAAAGAGGTCTCTCTCGCTGCAGGTGTAGAGAGAGACCTTGATGCAGGTGCACCCGTGGGCCTACAAGTCAAGACGACCTTGTTGTACATCTTCGTCCGAGCTGTGTAACCGGCCCTGCTCATGCGGACCCAAGCACACATGTGCTAACCCACATGGTTGGTGTTGGCCAGTATTGTGGGTACATAGCAGTACATAGCTTCAGCATGTGAGTGCATGGCTTCAGCCGTGTCTGATCGTCGCCCGAATGTTGCTGGCCACCGAGACTTCCTGGGTGGCGAGGGAGTAGACGATGGACCATCCACAGGGCTTCCCATGCTACCATAGAGAGAAGCGCAGCAATGCCCTTGGTGGAGCTGCCTTCTCTGGTGGTGCAGGAGAGGCACGCCCGGACCTCAACGCAATCGGCGCGGCACAGGTAGCCAAAGATGGAAGATTGGCTACCTCGGCTGGCCCAAAGATGTGTTATAGGGAGGCCATTTGTGTATATCCTTTGCCCTTTGCCCTGCGTCGGTATGCCTGTCGGTGTCCCTGGTCGGTATGTCTGTCGATGCTCCTGGTAGCCGGAAAGCCAGTAGCTGTAGTGTTTCACAATACATGAAACATTCGGATTCAACCTCAAAACACGCACAGATTTAACTAGCGCTTCAATGCCCACCATGTGCTCTCATTTTTTAATGACCCACAATTCCACTCGGTCTCATTTGATTACATCATGGACACTACAATCTCTCCCTTTTTCTGAATGAAATGTCTACCGTGCAATTTTTACAAAATAATAGCAACAAATGCTTTTAAAAGCTTCAACAAGATGGTTACTAAATCAATGAAAACTGTTCCAACGTTCTTAAATCAGTACAAACAAAACGACTTCATAAATGTGAAACATGCATTAGTCATGAAATGTTCATTTCAAAACCAAGTCTTAACCAAGTTCATAATCTTTGAACCTCTCTGGCTGACGATTGCACCTAGGTCTCAACATGTAAAGCTGGGTGGAAACAATCTACTCTTCTTCCACACTGGCTTTCAGATCTAGTGGATTACTGACCACTGTTTCCTGTGATTTATCTTCCTCGTACTTCTGTAGGTGAGTGATGTTTCTCTTGTAACGAACACCAGCAGGAGACTTAATTTCAACATGACTTCCTTGCTTGTTGACCACCTCATAAGGTGTGATTTCAAACGATGGGGACAGCTTATCAGCTTTCGGTTTCTGTAAAAGAACTTTGTCTCCCTCTTTCAGGTTAGACTCACAAGCACCTCTCCGATTATCAGCGTAATCTCTTCCTTTTTGCTTTCTTTCATGATCCCTGTCTAGAGCTTCACTTTCATGACTAGCTGAACGCAACTCTTCCACACAGGGCAACTTTGAACGAATCTCTCGTCCAAATAACAATTTCGCAGGACTTACACCAGTAATCGTGTGCGGGGTGCTTCTGTAAGCTAGCAAGAATTTCTACATCTCTCTTCGCCAGTTACGCCCTTCACTATGTGCAATCCGCATGGCTTTCAGCAGGCTTCGATTCTGTCTCTCAACTTCCCCGTTGGCTTGTGGCCACAATGGTGTTGACGCCCTGTGTTCAACGTTGTTATCTTTGAGGTAAGCTTCAAATTCTTCAGACACAAACTGTGGACCGTTGTCAGTTTTTATCGACAGAGGTAGTCCATGCAAAGATTTCTTCTAGACACTTGATCAGTTTGCCTGAAGTCACTGATTTGGTTATGGCTACTTCAAAGAACCGACTAAAATAGTCAACAACCACCAGCAGGTATTCTCCTGTCGGAAGGGGTCCTAGCAGGTCTGCTGCTAGGTCTTGCCATGACTGGGTCGGGAACTCGGTTCTCTTCATAGGTTCCGGAGGCAATGGTTTACCAACAAGCTGGCAACCATGACATGCTCTACATCTCTGCTCTGCTTCGCGGTCTATACCAGGCCACCAAACCTTAGATCGGAGCCTTTGCTTGGTCTTAACGATTCCTTGATGCCCTTCGTGGGCCAGTTCCAGCACTTGCTTACGAAGTTTCTGGGGCATGACTAATCTTGTTTCCCTCTGCACTAACTTTCCTAGCACAGTTAACTCGTTTCTCACGGCTTTGAAGGCTGGATCACCAACAGTCCAATCGTTGGTTTGCACACACTTTCTCAACATAGTAATTTCATCATCCTTGGCAGACGCTTCTTCAATTTCTTGGATGGGTATGGCTCTGGGAGCTGCATTTTCTGCCACATATCGAATGTATTCTTCTGCCACATTCTTGCCTTCATTTGGACTTTCTTGGGTTAGGCGAGACAAAGCATCAGCTATGTTCTGTGGTCCAGGACAATACTTCACTGTGAATTCATACGGCTGAAGTCGTAAGACCCAACGTTCAGTTCTTCCAGATGTCTGAGATTTACTTGAATAGATCACTTCAAGTGGTTTGTGATCAGTTTCTAACTCGAAATGTTTGCCGTACAGGTAAACATGAAACCTCTCGCAAGCCCAGACTAAAGCCAGAGCTTCTCTTTCTGTTTGGGAATATCTTCTTTCAACTGCTGTTAAACTTCGGCTTGCGTAATAGACTGGTCTCCAATTGCCATCTTGTTCCTCAACGAGAACTGCACCAAGTCCAACCGGACTTGCATCAGCAATAACTCTTCTTTTGGCATCCTTGTCATAGTAAGCTAACGTTTCAGCACTTGCTAGTGTTCCTTTCAGAGCTTGGAACGCCTCCTGTTGCTCTTTGCCCCATTTGAATGTCACGCCTTTCCGTGTCAGCTGTCGTAGTGGTTCAGCAACCGTGGTAAGGTTTGGAATGAACTTTGCACTGAAATTCACGAGTCCTAGAAAACTTCTTACTTCTGCGACAGACTCAGGTTCTCTGGCATTGAGTACGGCTCTGTTGGTCCAATGCCTCGTGTAGACAGTAGTTATCCCATGAACTCTAACTGGGCCATCCTGAACTTACACTTCTCTGGATTCAAGGTCAAACCTCTCTGTTGCAATCTTTCTAACAACTTCTCAAGCCTTTCGTCATGTTGTTGATCATGATGATGTCATCTAATATGTTGCGCACTCCTTCACACCCATGTAGGGCTTGTTGGATAGCATGCGTGATAGATCTCAGGGGCGGATGTCATGCCAAACATCAATCTTTTATACCGATAAAGACCAGCATGTGTTGTGAATGTCGTGATGTCCCGCGACTCTTCACTGAGCTCCAGCTGATGATAACCCCATTTGAGGTCTAACTTGGTAAACACGCTGCTTTGAGTCATGTCCTGGAGGACCTCATCTACGGTGGGAGTAGGGTGTCTTTTTCATTTGCCTTGCGCATGTCAACGCATAATCGGATCTCTGCAGACGGCTTAGGAACTACAACTATTGAGCTGACCCATGGTGTTGGTCCTTGAACCTTCTCAATGATATCCATCTGCTCTAACTCGTGCAACTTTCTTTCCACTTTCTCTCTCAGGCTAAAAGGAACTCGTCTAGGGTGCTGAGCCACAGGGGTTACTTCTTTGTTCACATGAATTTTCACTTGGTAATCAGTTAACTTGCCTACCCCTTCAAAACATGCTTTGTATTTCTCATCAATGTCTGGAGTACCCACAGTATTAATTCCAAGTCCCAGTCTAAGCACACCCAACTCAATGGCTGTCTTTCTGCCCATTATTGGTCTGCCTTCGTTGCAAATGACAATAAATTCAGCTGTAACTTCTTTACCAGCTAGCTTTATGGAGGCTTCAAATTTGGCCAGAGTGTTCAGTGATTCTGAGGTTCCATAAGGATACAATTTCTGATTTGATCTTTCTGATTTGCACTTTATTTAGACAGATATTTCTCTGTGTTGTTTGGGATAAGCGAAATTCGTCCCTCCACCTTCGAGATGGCCTGGAAGAGGAGGCGGGAGTCAGAACCCCTTAGATTATGCCGCTTTTAGAGGGAGATAAAAAATTAAAGCGCTGCCAGAAGTGAGTAAATGTTACAAGCGTTTACCTTCGATTTCTGCTTAAACATCAGTGTTCGTAGAGCTCTGTGTGATAAATAATGCTTCGTATTCCGAGGAATCCATCGTCTTTCAAAATGAGTACAATGACTGAATTCTCTGGGTTATAAAGTATGCTAATTTGCAGTGTTACACGCCTTGCACGTGTTAATTTAATTGTTATAATTGTTTTGAACAACTAAAACAGTGAACTACAATAACAACCCTCGGCTCGACTAAAATGGAAGATTCAACACAAACACGGAAAAATAGGATTTGACGAGCATCATAATTATAACACATACGTGCCACTAAAATCGAAGATCCAACACAAATGCCATGAACCTCAGTAATTTTCTATTAACTATTCATTTCTGATGCATTTTTGGCCGTTTGTGTCTCCAAATGGTGTAGTTAACCCTAGTTTGGTTTCGCTGTTCCGGGTGTCAATGCGACAACTATAAGAGATGCGACGAAACGATAAACCTGTTTATTTAGTTTGAGGTTATTTTTGTTGTTAAGTTTAATAAGGTTTGCAGTTTGCTTCAACCGGTAGGTTGGAAATTCTGGAATGCCGGAATCCGCAAACGGGAATCCAGAATCCAGAATCCGGAATCTTGAATTAATGTATATATTATTGTGTGCCTTAGAATGAAGTCGAAATGTATTGATGAGTAACTTCATATTTGCCGATTTATCCGCGCTGGGCACTTAGAACACGAAAATTGCCTTACGTACTTTTTTCAAAGCTTTCACAGCTTTGAACAGGAAATTGTTTTCCTACCTCCTCAGCAATCAGTTGAAAACACATTAACTGAATTTAATAACGCTGCACAGAATCTTTCGAGAAATGATTCACTGCTGAGTCCTTCCCCAAACTTCCCCATGTAACTTATGCAAATATTAACTTGACAATGAGACAAGTGTGTTTTCGTGTATCCGTGTACGTCCACGAATTCCATTTGCAGCGACGTTTCATAGAAATGGCGTAAATATTATCCTTAGTGAATTTATTGTTGCATTTCAACACGACCTCTATTCCTTTTTTTTCTTTGTGCTTTGAATTAATTTCATTGTCCTTCTATGGGTAAGGTGGGCTAAGTAAGTATAGCACTAACCTCTTTTCCATCTCCTTATTGGTATCTGAACCACCACTTTATGACGTACCTATACCTGCAAGAATTGAGCATAACATGACATAATTTACCATGCTAAGGTCAAGGGTTGGGCACACCGCACAAATTTCCAATGTCATCCAGTTATGTGCACACCAATAAAGCTAGTTCATTGTGTTTTCCTTTAAAAGATTCACCCGTCCGGGAACCGCGATCGATGCCGCATAAATAGGTTTGATTTTGACGGGCGGGGATACAGAAATTGACATTCGGCTTTTAAATTGGACGTTCGTTTTATTCATTTCGACATTCGCTTCAGCATTCGTTTTTCAAAGTGGGCATTCGTTTTACATAAACAACATTCGTTTTTTAAGGTGGACATTCGTTTTACGTAAACAACATTCGTTTTTTAAGATCGACATTGTTTTTACATAAAACAGCAATCGGTTGTCAAGTCTAAAGTTCGACATTCGTTTTACACAATGTTATTTTTTTAAGTTCTTCGACACCTTCCGTTCAACATTCGTTTTAGCGACGTTCGTTTTGGCGACATTCGTTTTGTTTTTTCGCAATGCACTATGGGATTTGAAGATTTCCTGTCGAACACTGGGTCGAGCGCCCAAAGGAAATGGCGACCGTAATGGAGGCTTTTCTTTCCATTCATCTGGAAAAACACCAGAGACAATAGACTGATTAAAAATACTACTAGAGAATCGGCAATTGAACAAGTAGCCTCTTTCAGGAGTCTATTGGAAATTTTGTCAAAGCCTGAAGATTTATTAGCTTTCAGGGAAGATATTAGCTCAGCTACAGACTCATTCAATCTAAAATCCAACTCTTCTCTTGGCTTCACAAACTTGTAGAAAGAGGTGGAGGAGGTGTCAGGAAGATGCGCAGCCGACAAATTAGACCCAATTGTAGTAAAATGATCACTGAATATCTGAGCCATCTCTTGAGGATCATTTGAGGTGCCATGGCCACTATTAAGAAAACCACAATTCGCTGGTTCATTTTGCTTGAATGACCTTGAATTGGAAAACCAACTATAGTGAGATGTAAGGTCAGGTAACTTCACTTTTAAGGACACACGTTTTTGCCGCTAGCTAAGTAAAATTTCACTATGACCTTCAATATAAACTGCGTACATGACATGGGGCATGGGTCTTGAATTTTAAGAGCATTTGACCCGTCAACACAATCAGCAAACTATGGGAACCAGATGATAGCAGCCTCAAATTTCAGTGCAGTGAGCTTTCTTGACTGGAATTTAGCTACAATCAACACTGTGCGCAGCTAGCTTTTAATCATCATTCGTGGAAAAATTGGCTAAATTCTTATTTAGGCTGGAGCTAACAGGCACGAAACAGTTCTTTCTCGCTACACCCTATTTTCAAGAGACCTTATTCACGACAGCTTTGTGTTGGCTTTTTTTGTTATCATGCAAATTAAACCACATATTTCTCAGGGGTCAAACAACTTAAGGTCGAGAGAGGTTAAAGGATATTTTATATCTGCAGATGAATTTGTTCATATCCAGATTACAGGAGTTACTTTGGCGTTTTGGGGGAAATAAATAAATAAGTAAGTAAATAAACAAATAAATAAATAAATAAATAAAACACAGATAAGGAAGTGAAGAAGTAAAACTATTGAAGCCAAGTCAAAGTCATTACATTTGGATAATAGGTATTTAGTTTTCAATGTTTAAGTGTTCCTTTAATATTGTAATGAGTCAATTCTCCAGACTTTACCGTTTTTCCAGTGTTTGCCCCCTGACAAGGCACATAGCTATTTTGCACGACAATTTAAACACAGTCATGGCCGCTATCGTGAATAAGGGCTATTAAGGTCATTAAGACCTTAAATCTTTACCACACAAGCCACTTCTGTATAGTTGTGGCGTCAATCATTTGTATTGTGCGCTGTTGTAGAATGCTGTTGTATAATGCAGTTGTGGAGTCAGTGAAGACTTGTTTGTTGTTTCCAGGCATGGTGTGCCTGTGTGTAGTTGTGTGTATGTGTGTGACAGGGTATGTGTGAAATTTATCATATTTGAACTGCGGATATGAAACGATCGCAGTTAATCAAGCAACTTAAGCAGTTGAGCCTGAAAAAAGTCTAGGCTTGAACGGGACTCGACCCCATGACCGTGTAATTGCACTGCACATTTCTCTACCAACTGAGCTATCAAGCCATCTGGGAGCTGGTCACCGGCGAGTTCGTTTTATATATAGGTAATCACATGATTTCGAGTGCAATTTGGAATAAATAGGCACGAGAAATATTTCTTTCAAAGACTATTTCAAATTGCACGAGGAAGATCATGTGATTACTTATTAATAATATACATACAACAATTTCGAGATACATTCTCATAATCAACCACTCGAACTCCGGCTCGTACCCTTCGCTGTTTGTTTTGCAGAGTGTTTGCCTCTCCTGGCTGGTAATTTTCCATCGGCATTTTCCTTTTACAAACACCATGTTATTTAAACGGTCAACGAAAAAGCAATGCTTTTAACAGTGTTTTTGTATTTAGAGCTGTTTTTTTTCAGCTCAGAAAACCTACTCAAGGCGCCCGCCATTAATTTATTTTCGCTTGCAACTCGTTTGTATACCTGCCATCAAGAGTTCGCGTTTCGTTGGCTCTCTGAGTCATTGACCAATCAGAATTAATTTCAACCATCTTCACTAATTTCACGTTTCTGCACTCTCTGCTTGGGATAAATTGACATACTCCCACCGAATAAAAATGGGGAAATTGTTGTATGTATTTTATTATGAAATCCCGTAAAAGGTAAAGATTTGACACGGAATATACGAAACTTCTCATATTTGAACTGCGGATATGAAACGATTAAAGCCAGAATATTCATTGCAGTTAATAAAGCAACTTAAGCAATTACAAAAAAGCAACTTTCACTTGTTTTCAGGCTTCTTTCCGCTCGTTACTGGCCACCATATTGATATACAGCTGTTGTACCCCAACATGGCTTTCCCATACTAAGCTCTGTACTTTTGAGTGGTGCATTTTGCCAAATAACCCACCAAAGGGATATCTCACGGCCCTCAAACTTTGACAAGTTGTTTACTTATGCCTGTTCTACAACATCTCAATTTCTTGAATCTATTTATTGAATGGTTCGTGACTTAGCGTTTTACTTGTGTGAGGTGCAACCATGCATGAATTGCTTTAGAAGCGGCACCGCTGAAATACCTTTCGAGAGCTCTTTCGAGAGCCCTTGCTCGTCAGCAGTAGTTCCACTGTAAAAAAGAAAATGTTTTTTACAGTCATCAACGAAAGTGAAGTAAAGTTGGAAACTACAGCATGTTTCACGTAGTCATACACTGCGTATTCCAACGACCACCACATATCGTATAATCAATCACTTGATGTTTATTGACACTAAAATTTGTAGCAACTGAAGCAATTATATTATTCGATCTGAAACAGAGCAATACAATTCGTCGTTACGCAACTTACTTATAATCTCTAGAACAATGATTTCACTGAAAAATACCTCAATTAGAAACTCTAATTTCACAATCATGCTTTACTCACTTCTGTGGCGGGTCGTAGCTAAAACGGGTTAGCCTTAAACTGGTTAGCTTGAATCTCTTGTACTGGTGAGCAATACCGGTTAGCAAAATACTTCTGATTGAAACCCGACAATGTGTAAAACAGCATAAAATCTGGTAATCTCAAAATGTCAATCAGTGTCCTTAATCTTTAACTAAATCAATGTTTGTAATCACGAGTTTATTTCCGGTTCTGTTAACGAAACACAGCAGAAACTGAAAACTTAGTTTTTAATATATATGCTGTCAACATTAACATCACTTCATTCTTGTGCCAAACAAAAACGAACTTTGCCCCGATATGAAACTCGACCGGAGGATACGTCATTTTGTTAGGCTGGTTTACATGTACAATGTTTTGGTTGTGTGTAAATTAAAAAGTAAGAATTTCGGGAGGGAACTGATACCCGGTTAAAAAACAACAACAACAACATAAGAAGTACTTAGGTCCAGTGGCCTTGCCGAGGACAATAGTGCAATTGTTTGTACGCGGCTTAAAGAAATTCGTCGAAACAAAACAACACAACTTGCTAGTGTCCGTTGGAACACGGGGTCACCCGAAATCGCCTCTCGCCCATCCAGCTCCTTGCCTTTTCTGGTTATTTTGGACAAAGAAGGAAAAAAATTTCCTACCCCCAGGAGCATGGAGTTGTAACCGTTCGGAAGCTCCAAATCGATTTCAAATTAGCCCGAGACTCGAGAACGCTGAGAAACGTTCTTAACTTGGTTTAAAGTACAAAGCAAGAAAGCATCCCTTACACAAAGTCGCTAGCTTTTCTTTTTAGCATGTAATAATTTCAGTCGCTAATATAAATGAATACCGAAAAAGACTGGAAAAATGAATTAGTACAACTACTAACTACACCGGCAGGCTGCACGGAGACGTTAAACGTGGTTTTCTCTAGCTAGGCGCTGCCGTCTGGTTAAAATAATATTATAACATGCTGAAAAGAAGCATAAGTTATTCTCGAGGATGACATTACCACGAAGCAGAAAACTTAAGTGCACACTGAAGTCGAAGAAGTGAGCAAGTCATCCTCGATAGCCTGTCAATGACGTTCCCCGTAAACACACCATTTTCAGTTCTAGAAAAAAATCTCCAATTAGAATGAATGTTTCTCACGTGAACGTTATTTTTAAACCCGATCTTCTAATATTCGAGGTCTATAGAAAATGATGCGAGCATCGACTATCGACGATTTAATTAAATAGTCGGTAAAAAATGTATTGTTTGTTCCAAAACTCAGGGTCTCAATGGGGTTCACCATTAGCATTAAAACGGCTGAAAATTTAGTCCTTAGGCCTAAAAATTGAAAAATTAACCGTTAGCCGTAAGAGTTAGCCACAAGAAAAGTACAGTAAACCCTCTATAGGAGATACCCTAGGGACGTCGTTTGGTGTCCGTAATAGTGAGAGTCCGTAAAAGCGGGTTGTGACAAAAGAGTGCCGTTAACAGGAGTTAAATAAGTATAAACTGTCTGAAGTAATTTTAAATCTTTAATGTTTCAAATTTCCTGTTATGCGAATGAGAGCATAATTAAGCGATATAGTTTTTTGTTCAAACAATTGTTTAAATGAATACTAGTGAGCAGCACAAAGGAATGTATCTCTTTCAACTTGTTTTAACACTCCGACCGGTTTCGTCTGATCACATAGACTTCACCAGGGCGTTTAACAAGATGGACTAAAGGAACTAACCTGATACTCAATTACTATGCTAAAAAACACGTTCCAGCAAAGTGTGAACAGCGTTAAACACCCACAAAATCTACGTGCAGGATGTAACTATACAATCCCGCGCAACAAAATATACAGTGTTTATTAATTTTGGGGCTCACAGATTTAACGGAACGTCATTTTTACCATAATAATTAGGTATAAACTCTCACCCTCGCCCAGAATGAGGCGACATATCCGAGACTTTTGTGAGCCTCCTGGGCGAAATTTATAATCTATTGAGATAAGACAGTCAGACAAAAGAGAAAGTGGCCCAAGAGCGGCTACCAGCGCTCACGTTACACGGGTTTATGATGGGCCACCTTTTTTGGTTTTGTAAAAGTTAGCATACGGCTTTTGCAGATGAGTGCTCGATGTAAATAATGAGATATTTTCAGAGCTTTTACCAGCAGTGGGACCGGTTAGAAATTTGACTTTAAGTTGTCCTTTTTTGAGGCATTTTCTGTATGGGGATAACAGTTGGACGCTGAATTGGAAGCTCCCTACCAATTTTCAGAAGAAAAGAATGATTCAAAGTGGTTGGAAAATTCAACTTTGTAACTTTCTCACTGACCTTTCAGGCTACTCGGTTGCTCAATCACTTGCATAACAAAAGAAAGAAATTTCCCGTGAGGATGGTAATATATTCAAACTCCCCCCAGGAAAACAATAGCACATCCACCAGCTCAGTTGCACCAGCTCATCCACCAGCTCAATTAAGTATTTGGCTCGCTCCAAATACTTAAACCTTGTTTCAAATTTACTTGTTGCCGTGGAAAAAGTTCATTTTGTTCTCTGAACTGTGCTTTGCAACTGACATTGGTGGTAAAGAGCGCAAATAAAAAAAAAACGCTCAATGAATTGACAGGCTTAATTAGCCCTCTGTTCATAACTTTTTTCGCACCTTGAATTTGCTTCACACTTCCGATGGTTTGATTGACAGCGGTTTAATGCTTTGAAGAGACTTAGCTATTCCCAGAGCTAGACCCGTCAACCAATCATCGGCGACTAGTTGCTTTAGTCCACCTTGCAGTACAGTCGTCAAGCGAGGTAATGCCAGCTTGTGTTATTACGTTTAAGGAATATCCGGTGTAGTCTGGTATTGCGCTTGGGAGATGATTGTCCATGATTCACCATCAAGTCATCCGACAATTTCGCACAAGGAGAGGAATTTCATTGAGACAAGTATCGCAGGATCCGAGGATAAAACAGAAGTAAGCCAACATGCCTTTGGAAGGTAATATTTCATCAAGCTAATAGTGCATGGTATGTCTAAATACCTTGTACTAACTCTTGTTCTCGAGTGCCCCTGATGATCCCTTGCGGTACACTGAAATAATAACATAGAAATCACTATGCTCGGTTGCCTTTTACCTTTCTTGACACAAGTGAGCGGAAAGAAACTTTTGACTCATGTTAAGAAAGGTAAAAAGCCGGAACATGAGCCGGTGGTTGGCGTCCGTCGTCGCAGACTGACGAAACGGGCGAAGAGGGCGCAAGAACATTACTGAGCGAGGATCACGATAGCGATGAAATGATTGCTGGAGACGAAGATCGCGCAAGAAAATCCTCTTTGACCGGGGTAATAATACCCTTTAATTGCTAACAAATTTTGATTGCATTAGCGTAATAAAGCCATGACAGGCCTTCAACCAATGTGTCCCCGGTTCGATTCCCGGACTCGGCGCGTCATACTTGGGTTGAGTTTGTTGATTCTCTCTACTGTGCTCCGAGAGGTTTTTCTCCAGACCTCCGGTTTCCCCCCTACTTGTAGTGTCCACAATTAGTAGAGCACTTTTGCTCGGCTATATAATAAAACTAAATTATTAAAACTAAAAGGTAAAGAGAGGTCTTTATTAAAACTAAAAGGTGTAGAGACGTCTTCTTTTTATCTTAATTAGGCAAAATACAGTTCAAAACCATATCTGCTTGCAAGTTTTAAGCTCTATAGCATACTTTGTTTTGAAAATAGAGCTATTTGAATTTCAGTTTTTTTCAGATTGCGTGACATAAAGATGGCTGCTAGGAAACGTGCTACGCGTTTGGCGACAGACACAGTCGAACGCTAACCTTAAGTTGCACAAGGGCACGTATAGAAAAGTTGACTTACCCTTTCATGTATTATGTTACTCACAAGAGACAATGAATCTCTCAGTGCCAATGTTGTATCGTTTTCGCTGTTAGTCGTCAGTTTTAAATGCCATCTAGCGGACAATCTTAGACAGATGTAAGTATTTTTAAAGACTTAATGGTTTGATGTCCTTATTTTGGAGCTAAGAAATCGGTTTTCACATGTGAGTTTCATGCTTCCAAGACGGGAAATGATGCATTTCTTTCACAGGCAAGAGTTAAGCAGTTTTTGTTTTTTGTTCCTTTGATCAATTTAGGAACAGGTGATTTTTGCACAAACGGAACTTTTATTCCCAATGAAATTTGTTCTTGGCATCCCAAATCAACCCAATTAGGAGTCAACTTTCCCCCTCGTGGTCATTCGGAACAATACGCTCCTATTCTTTAGGAACAAAAGGTCCTTGTGCGAGTGGTCCTATTTCCTTTTTTTTGTTGTCTTTTGCGACAAAGGAGAATAGTTGTTCCTCTTTGAACCGTTCCTTAAACTCAATGAACATCTAGTTGTTCCTTTAAGCAATCATAAAATTGACAAAAAGGAACAGCTGTTGCGATAAAGACTGTTTTCAGGTTCTATTAGTAGTTTTGTTCCGAATCATACCGGTCCCTTTTACACAATTGTTCCGAATCGTGCTGGTCCGTTTTTTCACATTGTTCCGAATCCTACTGGTACTTTTTGTAGTTTCTTTTCTAGACCATAAATGATGCAGATTTTATATGAAGGGGCTCATGCGGTCCCTTTTGTCTGTTTACAAAAAATGTCTCCCTATTTTGTAAACAAATGTGTCGATTGCAATGAAGAAACAATAAAGTGTTAACAATGTACAGAATTGGGCAAGCTCAGACAGGTAACGTGAAGACCACAGTTTCATTGGTGAAAATCGACTGTGTTCGAATAACACGATCTCATAACTGCAAATGATTGATTCCAGTGGCGATATGAGAAAGTAAAGAGCCATCATCATCATCATCAACTTTATTTATACACGACACCTCACAATAAAAGTGGTCTTCCTAGGAATTGTGTCTAACTAACTACAATCGACGACATTTAATTAATATTCTACAATAAAAGTATAAAAGACATCTATATTATTTTCCCTTACAAACCTAGTCTTACTTGGTAAATAGGAAAATATACATTATAATATAAAATACAGATATATCATATTAATTTGTTTCTTACATAAACATAATTTCGGATTTTAACCGCTTAAAGTTTTAAAAATGACAATCTTTCTCTTTGAGTGAGGTCTTGAAGTCTCTTAGGGTGGGCTGAGTTCTTGAAACTGGGGAAATTCTATTCCACAGAACAATCCTCGATACTGTAAGCTCCCGTTCCCAAATTCTGTTCTAGTTCTAGGGGTGTGAAAGTTAATTTCTGAGTTTGTGAGATTATAGGCATGAACATTTGCTGTGTTGGTAAAGATTCGCCTCAAGAATGATGAGGAAATATTATTATATACCTTGTACATGCACACAGCAAGTTGTTTCCACCTAGAAATTTCAAGTCTTTCCCAGCCAAGCTCATCCAATAGCACATTTGAGCGTATCTCGTAAATAGAAATGGTAAGGATTCTGGCAGCCCTGTTTTGTAATTTTTGGATTTCATCTGCTAGTCCTATCCCGATATTCCCCCATACCGTACAACAATAATTGAAGTAAGGTATTACTAATGCATTGTACACATTCATTCTTGTACCAGATGGAATGAAGGGGCTGATGCGGTTCAAAACGTTAAGCCAGCAGATATTTTCTTTGTACTAAATTTTATATGGGAGTGCCATTTAAGTGATTCATCTATGTTAACTCCCAACATTTATGTTCTACTACCCTATCTATTGGGGTATTGTATATGAGATAACTTGTATTAGCTCCCAATCAGCATGAATTTAGTTTTCTTTACATTCAACGTTAGTTTGTTGGCAGAAAGCCATAATTGGATTTGATTCATATCATAGTTCATTCTTTGTTCGAGAACAAGAGGGCCTTCGGCTGATGAGGTAAGTGTGGTACCATCAACATACATTCTGGGTTTCGAGAAACGATTGCAGACGGAACACCTGTGGGATACCACATGTGACGTCGCAGAAGTCAGAGAGAATTCCATTAATGGAAGTTTGTTGTTTTCTTTCACTTAGATATGACCGAAACCAATTAAGAGAGTTAGAGCTGACCCCATAAAGTGAGAGTTTATCCAGTAAAATCATATGATTCATAGTGTCAAAGGCTTTCTTTAGGTCAAGAAATAATACACCATTGATAAGGTTGTTGTCAATATTCCAAAGCCACCCATTCCTTGCTTCTAGCAAAGCTGTTTGAGTGGAAACATAGGTCGAAATCCAGACTGGGATTCTGTTAATGACTTATTGTTATTCAGATATTGATACAGGTGGTTAAAAACAAGTCTTTCAATTAATTTACTAACTACAGGCAAGACAGAGATTGGTCTATGATTATTTGGGTGAGATTTGATACCCTCCTTAAAGACAGGAGTAACTCTGGCTATCTTCCAGGTATTTGGGAATGTTCCACTACAGAGAGAAAGGTTTATTATGTGAGTTAGACTGCTTGCAATAATGGTGCAGCCTATTTTAGTAGATATGCAGAAATGCTATCAAGGCCTGTGGCTTTGTTAACGGGTGTTTTCTGAATTAAGTTTCGAATCTCCTGACATGAAACTTCTGTTAGGGTAAGACGTTTATCTGGGGGCATTAAATAATCAGTGAATTTGATAGGTGTTTGTTCAATTGTAGAAGATAGTGAAGGTCCTATTTGAGAAAACTGAGAATTAAGTCTATTACTGATATCAATGGGGTCAGTAATTATATTTTTCCTCTATTTCTAATTGAGGTATCTTGGTTGAACTGGCATGACTTCCCAATTAATTGATTTATTCCTTTCCATGCTTTCTTAAGATTTGTAGAATTTTCTTTAAAGTAAGTATTGTAATAGCTTATTTTAGCCTTCTCAATTTCATGGTTAACCTTATTCTTAATATACCGATAATGGCTCCAGATGGCCTCAGAAGGGAACCTTGAGGCTATTTTCTTTGAAACATTAGCTTTTTTAGGTCTGGAGTAATCCAGGAGAGGCAACATTTCTAGCGGAGCTCCGGCGGTCCGAAGGGCCGCTAAGCGGAGCCCAATACTCATAGGAATTGGTAACCCATCAACTGCTTTTCGAATGGTAATCATGGCTAGCGGTATTGCTCGTGGGCGCCTACGCACGGCGACGACGACGGAGTTGCCCAATAATTAATAATATCCTAATAATGATAATAATCTAATCTACGACTGGTACACTTGTGCCCAACATGGCGGCCATAATCCACCTAGTTTATAGCGTACATCCTTGATATTGGACATCCATGCTATGGTCAATTGACACCTATGAAAACAAGATATCGGCTGACCAGTATCACATGACGATATCGCGGGCTCAAGTTCAGAGCTTATGGAGGGAGGTCAGCTGTTTTTTTTTTTTTTTTTTTTTTNNNNTTTTTTTTTTTTTTTTTTTTTTTGAAGTTGACCAGGTACTGGTTTTCGATTGGATCGCAGGCCCAAGCCAGGTTTACTTATTAAACCAAAACGAGGCTTAATTTTCGCGCGCTTTTTGCGGCTCGACGCGGCTACACGACCATTGTCAACGCTTTTCGTGTTTTGGGTGGGAAACGGTTTGGAAAAGATTTTTTTTCCTTCACTTTTCGCCGGTTTTAATCCAAAACAGGTTTGACATATATAGCTCTGGTCAGGACCATACTGGTGGCTTCGCATTTGCTCAAGTCAATGAATACTAAACTTAAAGCTGAGTCAAATGAAGCTATGATCCTCGCAGTTACGGACGCAATTTTAGCAGTTGCGTAGAGAAGCCTGAAAAAAAAATCCAGGACTTCAACAGGGTTTGTACCCGTGACCTCGCGATGCCGGTGTGACGCTAACCAACTGAGCTATGAAGCCACTGATGTTGGGAGCTGGTCATTTGTGGGTTCAAATGTTCCCGTATGAATGAATGAACAGATGAAATGTTATATGAAATGAATCATATATTGAACTGCGGATATGAAAACAAATGAAGCTATGATCCTCGCAATTATGGACGCAATTTTAGCAATTGCGTTGAGAAGCCTGAAAAAATTCAGGACTTCAACGTTGGTTAGAGCGTCGCACCAGCATCGCGAGGTCACGGGTTCAAACCCCGTTGAAGTCCTGAATTTTCTCAGGCTTCTCTACGCAATTGCTAAAATTGCGTCCATAACTTCGAGGATCAATACTTCATTTGATTTCATATCCGCAGTTCAATACAGGATTCATTTCATATATCATTTCATCTGTTTAAAGCTGAGTGTTTATTATTCGGGATACCTGTAAGGCATGCCGAATCAGAAAAAAACCTTTTGTTTTTCCTGTGTAGCAAAATGCACAATAGAAACCACGTGGGGCTGACTTCATTAGTTAAGGCAAAGCATTAAATCATCAAGAGGGACAAGAGTGCGAGGTCATTCACGATTGCACCATTTTTGTTCTGGTTTCATTTGACGATTGCAACATAGCTTGAACTGCTTTGGATTACTGAGGATGCTGTTTTATATAATGAATCGCTTTTGTCTTTGGACGGTCAAAATGCATACATACACAGATGCCCTTCGCGGTAGACTTATCTCAGTGGTCCGCGAACTCCGAGAGAAATGCTAAGAGAACTCAAACGCGCACGGGAACTCAAATGGACTCAGATGCCGCTGAAATTTACTGAAATGAAGAGGCAAAGATTAATTCTCATGCAAGCAGGTACTTTATCCCGACGATCAGCAGACGCCATATTGCAATGCTTCAAAAGCAAAGGAAGGTCAGCGCTTCAGCTACACGTAGTTGACTTTTGGCAGCAAAGAAACGGCCATATGCGAAAAGAAATGACAAAATAAGATAACCTCTAGTCTGTTATGTGTTATATTCTTTTGCTTTACATGTATTGTTCTATCCTTGGTGCATATTGCCACATTGACCACATTTCTAAGTTGTATATATCGAACATCATGATGTTTATGACCGTCTCGTACACGGTTCTAGTTCTGAAACATTTTGTTTTATTAACAGAGGGAGATGCTTGTGATGTGTTTGAAAAATCTGTACAATTATCGGTAACTGGTAACGGTGGCAGCTATTAAATGAAAACCTGGTTCAATGAAGGATGCAGGTAGTTTATTTACTTTCGCTGTGTAATAGAAGACACGTTTGCGTACACCTATTCATTGACTCTGACATTACTGAGAACCGAGCAGTTTTACAGACATGGATAAAAATCAGCTGACACACTTAGAAAAGTTGCTCGAACATATGTAATTGAAAATGTACCGAGGTCATCCAGATTACGTGATATTTGTACCTGGACCCTGTCACATCGATGTTACACAATAATGTTCAGTTAAACATGAACAAATATTATTTAATGAAATGACAAGTTTTGTGTACATCTTCCGTTCGGATCTTATTTTTTTTCCGCGCACACCAGTCTCTCTCTCTCAACTGTCTTATACATGCGCAACGTAACGTGATAGGAAGCCAACTCACATGACATCTCCCTCTTTGAGTAACCCAACAGACCTCATAACGACAGAGCTTACATGGAAAACTTGCAAGAAAAACAGAGTAACATGCCTGAACTATTTAGAGCCTAGATCAGCCGATGTCTCTGCCTTAGCGTTCTCAAAACACAAATCAAACAAAGTCTCTAAATCGGGCAGGCTTTCTCACGACGCAACCGCTTGAAGTCCTAACTTCTGATTGAGGTAAATGGAACTGCGTGCATGCAGAGGCGGGTACAGCTGCCGTCATTCCACAAGGTTTCACAATCTGCGGCGGTTGTTCTGGTTCAATACGTGAAGATTTTGAGCTTGAATCTTCTGCTTGCGATTCTATCTCTAGGTCCAACTGCTGCTCGTCAGGCATCTCGGCTCTACCGGGACTGCTCACTGTGCGCAGGTGTCTACGGTTTCTACGTACTACACTGAACGGTGTCTGGATGACATATGACCTAGGAGCAGGACTTCTTGCTACGACTTTCCCAGGCGTCTTCCAACCTTTCTGCTGGTCCAACTTTACCCGAACTGCATCTCCTGGATGTAGATCAGGAAGGGCTTGCACTCCATGTCTCTTGTTGAAGTACTGACAGTAAGCCGTTTTGGTTTTCTCATCGTTTCTGGCAATTGCTTCCTGGCTTGGCAGCACAGGTTTCAAGTTGGATTCCAGTGTAGGTAGGAGGGTACGTATTTCTCTTCCCATCATCAGCTTACAGGGACTTACACCTGTGGCTGTATGAGGAGTTACTCTATAAGACATAAGTGCAAGGAAGGGGTCGCTCTGCCTCAGTATCTTCTTGGCGATGCGAACTCCACTTTCTGCTTCTCCATTCGCTTGCGGATAATGAGGGCTAGTAGTTGTATGCTTGAAGTCATACTCTAGGCTAAACTTGCGGAACTGATCCGAGGAAAATTGTGGTCCGTCGTCACTCACAATTTCGTCTGGTACTCCCCATCGGGCAAAGATATCCTTGAGCTTGCTAATGACAGCATCACTGGTGGTACTGGACATATAGGCAATTTCGGGAAATCTTGAATAATAGTCGATAACCACAAGAAACTGTTTCCCTTCATGTTCGCACAAGTCTGAGCCAATCCTCTTCCACGCTCTTTCTGGGAGAGGTGTAGTGATAAGTGGTTCCTTCCTCTGAGTAGGTAGATTCTCTTGGCAAAACTCACAGTTCGAAACTTTGTGGTGAATGTCACGGCTAATGCCTGGCCACCAAACTGACATGTTAGCCCTTTCACGACATTTGGTCATGCCCTGATGACCGTCATGGATACGTTCTAATACCTCAGGCTGTAAGACGGGAGGTACGACAAGGCGGTTTTGATAGATGATCTTGCCATCAGCTACAGAGAGATCACCACGGACTGCATGATATCGACGGATTTCGTCGGGTACATCTTTAGCGTACTTCGGCCAACCGTTGACAGTGTAATCAAGAACATAACTCAGCCGAGGATCAGATGATCTGTTCCATCTTCTCAGGTGAGGCTGGTCGTACAGTTTCAGCTGCATCAACATAGGCTTTGACATTCTTTTCTGTGTCGGATATCTCAGACGGATCTGCGAGGGGATTTCTTGAAAGGGTATCAGCAATCACTGGTTGCTTTCCAGGCACATGTTCCGCCTTCGCTTTAAATCGCATCATGCGCATAAGAAGACGCTGACACCTTAGGGGTACTCTCTCCAGCTCTTGATGGTTAATCAGCGGTACTAACGGCTTATGATCTGTCATCAGCCGAAATGACTCAAGACCGCAAAGGTAACGGGAAAACTCACATGCCCACACTGACGCTAAACACTCCTTTTCAATCTGGGCGTACCTCTTTTCGGCATCGGTAAGGGTGCGCGAGGCAAACGCGACAGGGCGTAATTGGTCACCGTGCTTCTGTGGAAGGACACCGCCTAACCCGTAGCTGCTAGCATCTGCACTGGCGACTGTTGGTTTGTCTACATCATAGAAGGCTAGCACGGGCGCTGTGGTAACCATGGCTTTGACCTTTGTGAAGGCTTCCTGCTGGCGATGAGACCAATTCCAGGTACTGTCGGATTTCAGTAACTCATTCATCGGGCTTGTAACGAGTGACAGGCTTGGCAGGAATTTCCCCAGATAATTGATCATTCCAAGTACTTGACGTAATCCTGGTACGTTCCGTGGTGCAGGAAGTTCCTCAATTGCCTTAACTTTATCTGGGTCTGGGCTCACCCCTTCTTCACTAATAACGTTTCCAAAATAGCATATCTTAGGCTTGCGGATTTCACACTTCTTCTCATTCAACTTCAGTCCAGACTTTGCAATTGTTTCGAACACTCCCTGAAGTCTTGCGTCATGCTCTGCTACGGTTCTCCCATAGATGATGATGTCATCTTGGATGGCTGCCACACCTTCCTGGTCCCTTAGAAGGTTAGTCATCCTTTTCTGGAAGGTTTCGGGTGCTGAGGTTATGCCAAATGGCAATCGGCGGAAACAGAAACGACCACTGGGAGTGATGAAGGTTGTCAACCTTGAGCTTTCTGGGTGCAAAGGTATCTGCCAATAACCACTTGATGCATCCAGTTTCGAAAACACTTTGGCTCCTGCCAATTTTGGAGCAATATCTTTTAGAGTAGGAAGAATGTATCTTTCTCTCTTGACTGCTTCATTTAGTTTCCTCAGATCGACGCAAATTCTGATTTTACCATTGGGCTTGACGACGGGAACCATAGGAGCACACCAGTCGGTCGGTTCCGTAACTTCCTCTATGATGCCTGCTTCCAGCATGCGATCTATCTCCTCTTTCACTTTAGACAGTAAAGGAAATGGAATTTTCCTGGCAGTATTGACGCAATATGGCTTTGCATTATCAGTGAGCTCAATTTTGACTTGCTCACAGTTCATCAGACCAATATCACCGAAGACATTAGCGGTAGTTTCATCGACGCGCTGGACTAGACCCATTTGGCATGCTGCGTGACGGCTTAAGAGGTTGTTAACACAAGCTCCTTCAATGACGTAAACATTAACACAGTACAGTTTGTTCTTAAGGCAAATTTCTGCTGTAAATTGGCCTTTACAATTAAGCATCCCACCTGGACTCGACAGCACAGCATTTGAAGGCTTCAGCTTAGGACGCTGAGGTAGGGCTTGATAAGTCGACACAGATATTACTGAGATGTCCGCTCTGGTGTCGATTTTGAACTGCACGGGCTTCCGGTTGATGAGTAACACAACGCTTCACGGCTCTTCGAACTTGTCACAAGAATTCACAGCTCCAAGGAAAAATTGCTGACTATTTCCTCCCGAATTCGACGTAACTTCACTCACGGAACGGCAAACCACAGCAAAATGGCCTGTTTTGTGACATTTGGCGCATCTCTTTCCTCTCGCCGGGCAAATTTCCTCTTGTTTGTGTGCACGATTACATCTAGAACATGGCTGAACCGACGGCATGTTCTTAGGGTTCTTGTCACGCACATTGTGAACTGGTCTTCTCACTGAATTTGGTCTTTTGGGCTGAATTTCTTTCTTCCGACGTACTTCTCCCAAATGCTTGTCATCTGACTGTCCCGCAACTTGAATTTTTACCAGCTCGGATTGTCGTGCCATTTGTATCGCAGTGCTGAGGTTTAGATCTGATTTCATCTGCAGGTTTTGTGAGAGGGATTTATCCCGAATTCCGATAACAATTCTGTCTCTAATTTGTTCGTCTTTCTGTGTTCCAAATTCTCAATGTTCTGCCAGCTCATAGAGATTTCGAATGAAGGTTTCCACGGTTTCCCCTTCTTTTTGGACGCGGCGATGGAAACACGCTCGCTCGTGGATAACATTTCTCTTCGGTATAAAGTGATCGTCGAATTTCTCAATGACTTTGGCGTACTTCTTTTCATCACCAGACGCAAATGTAAACGCTCCGAATATATGCTCTGCCTCTTTTCCCATGGTGTAGATAAGGGCATTTATCTGAAGAACTTCATCTTCCTTGTTAAGTTTCGTAGCACATCTAAACCGCTCGAAACGCTGCATCCAATCCGGCGTCTCTTGAGGCTTTGCGAAGTCAAGCTTATCTGGTGGGTCGAGTTTCAACATCTTACTTGACCGCTGCCACCATGTCACATCGATGTTACACAATAATGTTCAGTTAAACATGAACAAATATTACTTAATCAAACGACAAGTCTTGTGTACATCTTCCGTTCGGATCTTTTTTTCCGCGCACACCAGTCTCTCTCTCTCAACTGTCTTATACATGCGCAACGTAACGTGATAGGAGGCTAACTCACATGACAGACCCCAACTCAAATTCACATAATTAGGCTCTGGTTATGATCCTGATAATAACACACACGCACACACTTCATTCAAACCAAAAGCGCTCTATGGCTAACTCCTCTGTTATTTGTAAAGGGATGTTAAATCCTGTGAGAGGAGACTCCCAGTTAAAAGTATTGGTGATGTTTTTGGAGAGTGCTTTGCATTAAGTCCATGAAACGAACCAAGATGTAAATATTCTAATCATGCAATAGCTACCCTAATGTTATTAACGAAAATTCTGCGCCACGAGGTATCCCGAATAAACGCTTACAGTTTACAATTTTTGGCATATTTTTTAAATGCACCACCATGGTGGTGTTTTTGTTCTGTTCAGGCGACGAAATAATCTTCGCTCTCGACAACGGTAAACAATCACTTTAATGCCTTGACAAACGACTAGTAGATGCTTCGAATAATGACTGCAATTCTTCAAGCGAAAGCACATGTTCTAGCATACCATAATATTAACACAACAAATGTCCCCAGTAGGGTGGTCGCATTACAAGTCTAGTCTCACAGGGGGTCGTGACGCTCTTCCACAGCGGGTCCTGGCCCGAACAGCTTTATCCCGTAGATTCGTCGTTTAAGTAACGGTCAGTATAAAATGTGGACTGCGGACTGCGGACCCGGACTGCGGACCTGGTATAAAACGCGGACTAGGTATAAAACGCGGACTGCGGACCTGGTATAAAACGCGGACCAAGTATAAAACGCGGACTGAGGATTAGGTACTGGCCCAGACACGGATTTCAAAAACAAGGCCTTGGGTCCTCTTACTCCGTGTCAAAATATTGCATTTTAGGCATAAACTTCAACTCTTCGCATATGTGAAAGTCCTCCGACTGTTGATGTCGTAGTTCGAGCCAGGATGGCCGGATGGATTCAACACAACGAAGAGTGTTTTCGCTCGTCACGCAATCTTTACTCCCAATTGAGAGAATGCTTGGGAGGCGAGAGATGAAGTCGGTAATGTGTACGCGTAAATCAGGACATGTACTATAACAGTTGTTCTCTTGATCGAATGCTGTTTCTAGACAGACCCGAGCGACACTGAGATGAACAAAAAGTTGTATCAATGGCAACAACATCAATCGGCGGGTCTAAAACACAGGTCACATTCCACAGGTCACTCGTTGCAGGTCATTATGTTGCATTAGGAAAGAACGTAAACAACATTGGGGTTTCATATTAAGAACTCAAAATGAACAAAATCTCGCTTCTTGTAAACCAAGAGTTCCTCTTTATTTGTTCTCTGAGCCAAATTGACGGGAGAAGCAGAATAATGTGTCGAGATCTCACTCCCTCATCTTTGAACTCCATTACTCCGCCATGCTGGAATAGACGTCAGCTAACCCCTCTCACGTGACAATTATGCACGTGCCAATTATGGCGGGACATTCCCATGTCGAACTTCAATTCATGTCGTCAGTCTATCGCTATTTCGTTGCGCTATTCTTTTTTTCACAGTGCTTTGTATTCAGTCCGCATTTTATACCTGGTCAGCGTTTTATACCCGGTCCGCAGTCCGGGTCCGCAGTCCGCAGTCAACGTTTTATACTGACCGATTAAGTAAACTCTTTGCTGTAGACGCCAGAAGAAATCGTTCCTGCAGGAACGGTAGCGAAAAAAAAAAAAAACCGCCAAGAATCGAGCTTTCGATCGATCGGCTACAAATTTTGCGTGATTCTGGCGTTACGTAGCCCCAAACTCGACCGTCGGCGAAAATTATAATTCGCTCGGAAAAGGTTTTGGAGGCCAATCTTAACCAGAAAAAAGTGTTCAAGGTGTTTACAGGGATAAACAAAGTCTTCTTTATTCTTTGCATGGAAAATAAAGGGAGAAAACGAAGAAAAGGCAAGTAGTATTTGTTTTGAAAGAAATGATTATGAAGTGCGGTTTAGAAATCAACTGAAGAAATGATCCTCACACTTTCTGGAAAATTTAAGCAATTGTCTCTTATATGCACTTGAAAAATTCAAGTGACTCCAACGGGATTCGAACCCACGACCTCTGCGATGCCGGTGCAGTGCTCTTACCAACTGAGCTATGAAGCCACACAGTTGAGAGCAGGTCAATTTGTTGGGCTCATGCATGTTTTTCCGTGAAAGGAATGATGAATGAAAGGAATGATTATGAAGTTCGGTTTAGAAATCACCTGAAGAAATAGTATAATATCCTCACTGCATACTCATTACCTCATCGCATAAGGTTAAGTTATGGGAAGATTTCGCGACTGCTGAGGCAATAGGCATGCAACGAGGATGAAACGTGGAGTGTTGTCAACCGCCACCAGGGGTGGTGGGCGGGTCGCGAAAGTTGGCCGTCGCCCCGGAGTACGGTTAAAATGACCACGTTTCACGTAGCGCGATAAAATATATACCCCAAGACCGCAAAGCATCAACACCGCAATAAGCGCGCGCGGAAATGGGGGAATTCGAACGCATAATGAAAACTTCTGCCACGAGCTAATTAATTACGCAGTGGAATAGTTTTGCGTGTGATCGCGTTGTAGAGATTTTAAGTCAACCACGTTTTGTTCGTTAGTTATTTTCTTTCATTTCGCAGCCTATCTTGATATTTGCTTCAATATAGATGGAAACATTTATATTCTAGCCTATTTGGACAGATATTTAGAAAGCAATTTTGTGAACAACAGATGTAAAATTTGAACTCTCGTACCTAGCAAGGGGGTGCATAATTTGTCGTACAATCTATACTATCGATTTACACCCTTGATAACCTAATCGCGTTACAGAAGAAAAGGTCCATGCGATCTGTTTTTGTCAAATTTTCGACAGGTAACGCTAATATGATCAGAGAAACTTTTCTCTTCTCGCCGAAAATTCTCGGTGAACGTCTCAATGAAGCAAAATCTAAATATTAGATATGTAACTCGCAGCCTTCATGTGGGCCACACCTCAGACTTGCTTCGGAGTATCGCTAGAACATCGATCAAGACTATTTACTGTGTAATAATTATCCAGATTCCCAACCGAGTTAGGAGTTGGAGGCTGTCTGTAAAACAGGGAACGGGGAATCAGAAAGTGAAGAACGGGGAACGGGGAATCTTTAAAATGGTGATTCTTTAAAGTGGGGAATCTTTAAAATGGGGAATCTTTAAAGTGGGGAATCTTTAAAATGGGGAATCTTTAAAATGAGGAATCTTTGAAGTGGGGAATCTTTAAAACGGGGAATCTTCAAAACGGGGAATCTTTAAAACGGGGAATCTTTAAAAACTAAATAAAATAAAATAAATAAAATTAGTAAAACAACTTTGTGTCCGGAAATTAAGCGTGAGCGAAATTTAAATTAGCGAAAAACAAAATTCGCTTTAACTTGTAGCTTTCAATAGGTGATTTGGACGCTCGTACTCAGAGGTAATTATAAATTCGATAATTCAGTTCACAGTATTTCAAAATTATTGGTATAGTTTTATAGCCAGCTCTATTAGCTTTAATTTGATGTAGGGGTATCTACAGTTTAAACCGGACGCGCTACACTGCTTGGACGCGAGACACCTCTGAAGCTATACGGTAACAGAGAATGTGAATTGAAGAAGTGATCCTCACACTTTCTGGACAATTTAAGCTATTGTCTCATATGTGCACTTGAAAAAAGGTCGTGGGTTCAAGTCCCGTTGAAGTCACTTGATTTTTTTCAAGTGCACATATGAGACAATTGTAAATTGTCCAGAAAGTGTGAAGATCACTTCTTCAATTCATATCTAACCCGCACTTCACAATCATTTCTTTCATTCATCATTCCTTTCACGGGAAAACACGCAAGAGCCCAACAAATTTGACCTGTTCTCAACTGTGTGGCTTCATAGCTCAGTTGGTAAGAGCACTACACCGGCATCGCAGAGGTTGTGGGTTCGAGTCCCGTTGAAGTCACTTGATTTTTGCAAATGCACATATGAGACAATTGCTTAAATTGTCCAGAAAGTGTGAGGATCACTTCTTCAATTCAATTCATTAACGGTTTTGTCGGCTTACGAGTCACTTTTGACAAAGAAAAGGTTCCCGGCCAGGTCGCCAAATGGACGACGTTTTTGTCGCTATCAGATCACGTTCTTTTTTAGAAATACTCTTCTAGTGTCTCCTATTCGTACTTGAACTTGCATCTCTAGCTCCATTTTGAAAGTTTTCGCTCGATCCCACGGGAAACTTGAAAACTCTGATAGCGCGTGAGCAAAAGATGATCGGATGGCGCCAAAAATGTGGTTCACCCGCAAACATTCCATTTACCAAAAGTGACATGTAATCCGAAAAAAAAGGTTTGAAAAGTAAACATGCGCGTAAAAACGTTTACGCGTCATGGTTGAACGCAAATGGTAGTATGGGTCTCCATACTACCCTATAATTTTGAGTGGTACATTTTGCCGAATAACTCAAGTATGGGATGTCGCACAACCTTGACAGTACAACATATTGTTTAGTTATTACTCTTCTGCAATATCTCAATTTCTTGACTTTATTTATTGAATAGTTATCGATTTCTTTTTTTTCTTTTGTGTGTTACTTCAGTAAAGTACAAGTCACGAATTGAAAAAAAAAATTGTAAGGCTTTGAAGCCCATACGCTCGTATTCGTCCAAGCTTCTTTTTTCAAAGTAAGATTCCACGCCTATAAATATTTTTGACTTTTTTGTTTGAGTGACAAATTTACATAATCCAGACCATATTTCATTCTTTGGCCTGCAAAAACTCTTCACTTTTTGTCATTATCGTTAACATCGCCTATGGCTGTATGTTACTCTTTAATTTTGCACCTCATGGAATCTAATTTATAGTAGTTCCGACAAAGCGTTATAGGTAATGAACATTTTTAGCGGTTGTCAATTTCAGAGACACTTTTGTTCGATTTAAAGTACACTGATATCCTTTTCCCCTCCATAAGGTTATTTTGCGCGAGGGTTTTTGTTTCATAAACTGATCATTTAAACTTTTCGAACCGGCTTTCTACGTGAGGTAGAACGCTAGATATCAATTTTTTTAATTTTACTTTTAGGACTGAGCAACTTATTTGCATCAGCTAGGGCCTGGTTATATGAGGCAAACGGGCTTAGGTGTTTATATGGAAGTTTACCGGGATGAATTTGTTTACGTGCTTGCAACCGTCAAAGTCACGCAAGGGATAACTAGTGAATTTTCTTGTTTTGGTTCAAAATGAAGGTTCATTTTAGCCTAGCAAGTACGGAATGCCATTTTCAAACAAAAATTATCCTGTGATCATGCAAATCGGCTGCGTTTTCAAGGCAACGAACGCGTCATGAACATTTTTCGTCCCGGAAAATCCGGCTGAACTGTTTCTGATATGAGAATTTTTCAGCCTGGCTCCGCACAGCCGTTTGACTTCCTTCCACCAAGGCCCAGGGTTTTCGTCCTTAACGTGCTTTACTTTTGCTTTGTAAAAGTTGCCTTTAAACGATTTCCTTTCGCGGTTCACGGTATTCCATAGGGGCTTGTACTGGGATGATGCTTGTGGAAATCCTTTTGCCTTTCCTGGATGAGTGATTTAAAGGCTGCCTCGGACCTCGGATGTGTTAACTCGCACATTTTTTATTAGCATAATACAATCTAGGCCCGTTTCTATGACTTTATGGAAAACGTTCAGTAATTCTTCGCAGCTTTCCGAGGAAGAGAAAAGGTAGGACTAGTTCATAATGCTTAAGTAACATCCTAGTTCATCTCTACGCCTGCTCGCTAGTCCCGCTTGGATACCAACTTAGCAGAGCCACTAGCATCCCTTACTTTCTCATCCGCGATGATGGTGTTATGGTCGGAAAGACCAAAAGGCGGAAACGTTTGTGGGTCGTCGTAGAATTTACACATGTTGGTCAGCACCTACTCGAGGGTCGCGTCATGCCTAGTTGTTTTTTCACGATCTGCCTTAGGCCGAAATGTCTTTCAAGAGATTTGACATCAAGGTGGTTAAAATGACCTACCACGATTAGGGCGCAATTAGTGTATCGGCTCGAGATCGAAACTGGCGCCCGGGACTGGCGCTCTCGCATTGAGTCGTTTTCGGCTTCCGTCCAATGAGGGTCAAGGATAGAAACCTCATTGGAAGGCAGGTTACACGCATCCGCACTCGTAGAGTGACGTGCTCGTCACAACACGACAGTCCATTTAGTTCTTTATATTTAATGCTGTCTTCCTTAAAGTAGAGGCAAAATAACTACTACTAGTACTATGGCCGAGCTAAAGCACATTAAATACCATACGTAACATTTTGGTATAACATCCATCTAATTTCTTCTCCATGGCTTTCGTCACTGTCCATCTCTCGCTTCCATAAAGCAGGATGGATTCTACAGAGGCCATGAAAAGCCGCTCCTTCATGTTGTTTTTTTCTAACAGCTTTATTGGGTTTCACTACCTTAAACATAATTGTATATAAAAAATAAAGAAAGAAAAAACAACAAGAACTTTTTACAACGGAACAAGGAAAAAAAAAGAAAAAAGAAAAGACATTTGTACGCAAAGGGACGAGCACGAACGGGACCAAAGTACCCATACAAGGTACCGCCAGAAATTTGATTCTCCTCAACCTGTGACAAGACCATGCCAGTGTCTTTCAGAGCTTTCAGCGCATCCACCGAGATATTTTAGATTGTCCACAAATTTTATTTCCTCGCAGATCTTTGCCTTGATGGTGTTTCTCCTCTCTGGTTGAAGTGCATCACTTCCATCTTCTTGGAGTTAACATGTAATCCGATTTTCGCTCCCTCGAGTTCAACTGATGCCAACATTTCTTGCGCTTGGTGCACCGTATAAATCTATTCCTTTGACCTGTTTACACTACCGAATTTTGGTTGACAATACTTCAGCACAAGTATGAACAGATAAGGTGACAAAGGGCAGCCTTGCCTGACACCTCTAGTTCGTTTGAACCAGTTTGTCGCATGAACATTGTTTAAAACGGTACTTTCGATGTTGGTGTAAGAGATTGTGATCCACCTTTTAATGCTTTTTCCGAAGTTGAATAGACACAACCTATCTTGAATAAAAGACCATTCCAAGGTGTCAAAAGCTTTTTTGAAATAAAGAGAATAAAATACCCAATTTTTCTTCCGTCCTTGTGTACTCCAATATGTCCTTAACAAGTCTCAAGTTCTCACCTATGTATCTACCTTTTATGAAGCCAGTTTGGTCCGGATGTACTGGTTTTGATAAAACTGTTTCTATACGTCATGTTAAAGCTTTGGAAGTAATTTTGTAGTCTGTATTAAGCAAGGTTATTGGTCTCCAATTTTGGAGATCCAAATGATCTGCGTCCTCTTTGGGGATCAATGTTATTACTCCTCGTTGTTGAGAGCCAGACATTTCGCCCAGTTCGTAGGCAGCATTTAAATTTCTAATAAATGCGGACCGACTAAGTCAAAGAAGAACTTATAGAATTCTACTGTGAAACCATCTTTACCAGGAGATTTGTTCGATTGAAATAATTTTAATGCTTTTTTGCATTCTTCAATACTCATAGGTCCTTCCAGGTTACTTCGTTCGTTTTCAGAAAGCTTTCGAAAGTCCAAGTCATCCACAAAATGTCCTGTGATGTGTAACCTACTGAAGTATAAAGGTTATCGTATAAATTGAGTGGATCTTGGACTTAAATGTTTCATACTCATTCAATACATCATCTGTATTGTTCAAATCCTCACTGTTGCATATTATATCATCTAATTGGCCGAAATATAAATGCAAACTCCATTCACAAGAAGGCTTCTTGTGAGTGGAGTTTGCACATATTTCGCAAAGCGAATAGTCTCATCAATTCCTTAAAGAGACGCTTGTCCTGTACATAAGAGTATTTCTCACGTATTTAAGGGATGAATTCTTGAATTAATGTCGCATACTGATCATCATCAAGCAGAGCATTATTAAATTTCCAGAATCCCGGTCCTCTTTGATTTGGTTCGGTTATTTACAAGCACAGTGTCTATTAAATCAAAAGTTTCTATTTACCTACATTTCTAATACCCTCCTCAATTAACACCAAAAGAGCAACAAACTTGCAATACGACTTATTACATAGTACAGACTTAGAAGTATATTCAAACATCAGTTTAGTTTTTAATATTAGCTTCTTTTTCTTCAGAACACAATGGTTGCTATGTATTATGAACTGATAAAGTATCTACACTCCTTTTTTTAGTAAGAACGTCCAATTTTGGAGTGATAGATAAATAAACAGACAGACAGACAGACACAGATAAAGCCACAGCCACAGCCACAGCCAGACGAACCTAACGGAAACACTTTTACACTGATGAAAAATCTTATTTCGCACGAAACGTTTTTTCCTTTTGCCGTTTCAGAAGTGTTAGGGCGGTCCAAGAGACGATAATGGGACAGAGAGGGAATCTTATGGCGTTTGCTGGGATACGTGAATTTCACTAAATTTATTTATGGACACCGGAAGTCGGTTTCCAGGGACGTCCACAAACCTTAATTATTAATTAATGACATTTAAAATTGTAAAATCATTAAACGGTGCAGATGTATGCTTATTGCAACAAAAATGTGGCATATGACCCAAAACATCCCACATTAAGGCACGAGAGCCATGAATCAGTGTTTGCAGACGTCTCGGGAAACAGACTTCCGTCACTAAAAAAAACCTACTGAAATTCACATATCCCGAAGGCTAGACTAGGTGTTTCCCTCTATGTCCTCTTGGGACATCCTCTCTTGGGAGGTCTCAATATCGTTGTCATTTGGCTATTTGCTCTTACTTGTAGACTGGTGTCCGTAAACGTGCTCTTTTCCGCATAAAATGACTTTTTTGTCGGTAATTATTACAATTCCAAGGGGACAGACCATTATGTATCTGAGGACGGTAACTGTTCATGAGTAGGTTACCTAAAATGTGTGCAGTTTCACAGTTAGATTGGCCTCCATTAAATCCTATACCAAGTGCAGATCATTTCAGAAGTAGCCACCCACAATTTGAGGACAGTTTCTAAGGAAAACAACGCTAAAAAAAGGTAGATGGTAAAAACAACAAATGAGGAGTGCTCCTTAACGGAAGAAGTAGAGCATTTCCGTGTATAAACATGGTTTCTCCCTCGTCCATATTCTTGTCAACGAGTCCGTGTACAAACAAATTATCTCTCTGACTACAAGTCTTCGCGGAAAGATTCTAATTTTTATTCAGCTGTCCAATTTGGCGTAATTGGAACCAGTTTCATTCTTCCATGTGAGTTAAGCGTACTCGTTTTCCAATCGAACACCTCTGTCCTTTCTGGCACTAGTGCTACTTTTTGAAAACTGCATGGCGTGAGCTCTCATGTTGAATTTGATCTCTATTGCAGTTTAACACGCTGCCTTGGTCAAACATTTTGTCTTCATCTGCTGTGTGGGCTATCGTGATCGGACATTTCGGTGCATGTTGGGGATACTACACGTTATTTACAGGCATGCCAACATATTTCAAAGATGTTTTGGACTTTGACATCGAACAGGTAGGAGGGGGAAAGGGGCAGATTTTGGCATCAAAAGTGTTAAGTTAAGAGACAACTACATTTTCTCAATAGAAACAATATCAGTGTGAAGGCTGATTGAAAAGCAACCACGTCGATTTGCACTCTCTCCCTGCTTTAGAGCCCGTGCAAATAAGTGCTGCTGTTTTGCTTTTGCGGTCGTGCGATCTTGATTGCTTTTCAGCGTTCGCTAGTTTCCTGTAGAATGAATTGCACAAATCATGTATACGATGAGTTGAGTAAAGCGCACGTTCTGACTGGCTAACCCATCATTTACTATTTGCCCATGGGTACACGCTGCTGACGACAACTGACATGCAATCTATTGTTTAATATTTTCGCCTCGCCAGAAATTGTTTCCACAACAATGACCCAACTCCCAACTTCCGAAAATGCGGAACTTTCTTCCCAAACGACAAATTAAATTCAGAAATACCAAGTTTTAACGTGCTAGCGAGCATTTTTCCCGAGCCACCTTCAAAGCGATTTGTAATTCTAAATGAAAGCCAGCTGGACGAGTTAGTAAGCGAAAGGCATTAAAAAAAGTCCAAACAGGTTACAACACTCAATAAATGAATAAATATCTAAAACGCTCGCACAATCCGTAGTGATGTTGCGATCTTGCGGTGTTCCACAATATGTTATAAAACAAGTGGTAAACGGTGAAGCGTGTAATACCCAAGAAGGTGGAGTCGCTTTCGGTTATCGCCTCGAGGGACTCTTACGGTTCTTTCGTACTTAGAAAGCTCCCGCGTGCACCATAACTCAATAGTACACGGTTCGCCGTCTACTGTTTGTTAATTTTCATTAGTCGTTACATTGGGTGCTTACCATTTGATGGGAAATTCTGGTTGCGGTGACCGTTGCATAATTTCACGGGATATAAAAATACCAATCGGTGTATTTCCCAATACACCGATCACCCGGACGGTACATTGGCTCACAGGCTTTACCTTTCCTCGTCATTCGATTTCGTTCGAAATTTCAAAATGGCGAAAACAAACTTTATAGCAGTGAGCTCGCTTAAGATTCTGACGTGGAAAACGAACTTTTTGGTGAACAAAAGGACCTTGTGATGTTTGGTGCCATCAGCTGCTTTATGAGAATAAATGTAAAGAAAATCCAAGGTTATTTGAGGTAACTGTTCCCAGCTACTCACCGAGTGAATTTCCAAGTCATTTCTAAATGACGAAGGAAGTGTGTGAGATCTTGTGCAGAAAAATAATAAACACAGTGTCACACGAACCCTGTCCGGGGGTGGTTGTTGATGGGTTTTTGTCGACGACGTCGTGCGCTGGGGGCGATGGCAAGTGTCAATTCGCAAATTTTGATCCACCACTTTTGGCGACATCCTTTGACGATGGCGCTGTGGCGGCGATTGTGAAAATTCGCGGCATGACTTTAGGTCGTTAGAAGCAAGCGAATTTCACGGTTTTTGGAATGGAACTGCAAAAATTAGCTGGCTTTCACTTGACCAAGGCTGGATGGCGAGGGACGTGTGGAAGAAGAAGAAAATGGACACAATTCATAAGGCTTTCAGCTCAGGCGGCCGCTGGAGTTGCATGCCTTGTCTTTCTCTTCTGCTTTCGACTGCAAGCGACTCAAAACGCCCGCACAAAATCGCAAAAGACCACACCAAGAGCAAAAGCTAAGTGAACGCTATTCATCTGGCTTACATTACATCAATTGGATGGGAATCAAAAGATGCAAAATTCGGAATTTTATGGGGCATTTCTCCCCACCACTTGAATCTAGACGAGAGCAGTCGTTAAAAAATAGAGTAAATGTATGAGATCAAATAGCCTGCGTGACGTCACGCTGCCTCGAACAGTTCGGATTGTCCGCCTGTGGTGTGTCGCTGTAAAATTAGAAAAAGAGAAAAAACTGTGAATGCCTCGGATATTTCTGAGACTCGCAGCACTTGTGTCGACGCTGTTTAAAGACGTTAATGCCTCCTGGCATGCCGAGGTGCAAATATCTTTCTCTACTAGAAGAACTTCCACAGAGCAAGAGTGTTCACAACCTACAATGGCAGCGATTGTCTCCGGGTCGTTTCATTTTTTATCCACAGAGTTAAAGAACCGTCAGTTTTTTTGTTGACACCCTTTGAAAAATTAAATCCGAATACCTGATTTTTGTCGGCACCTTTGAAAAAGTGTCCGAGGGGTCCAAATTTTGTCGTCGTCTCTGAAGAAAAAACCCGCCATCCATAGGGGATTGCGGCTAAATAATTAGGCCCGATTACGAGGTGTGCCGGACCCGAGTGAGCTGCGGAAATCGAATCTACTAACTGATGGAACGATCCGTCACTCGAACAAAAGTACGTGGGCCAAGTAGGTGTTATTTTTGTGCCATGTTGCTCAAAAACAATGTATCGTTAATGTGCATGACGTAGCAATTGAGCTATGTGAACAAATCAACTTCGATAACCTCGTACACGCCCAACGGAAACGGAAAGCTAGGATTAGTTCAACTTTAATTAAGTAGTTTCACCTGAAATCTCTACTGGACACGTTCCCTGCAATTTACTGCTTACCTGCTACCCCTGCTTACCTGGTTATCCCGACTAAGGAAACTCACTATAGAAGTTTATGATTATTGTTTGTAGTATTGTCAATCATTTCACTTTTGCAAGTTTTTTTACGGATTGAACGAGCTTTTGGATGTTACGTGCATGGGACTGACGACCATTAACCACATGGCACAATGATTGTTGAAACGTTTATACTAGTTATCCCCGGCTTCACTCGTTTTGATTGCTTCGTTTTATTACCAATTTGTTTAGTTAAGTATATTATAGTAGTATAGGACAGATGACTAAACGAAATTATTCAAAATGGCAGCAGGTGGAAAAAATCTACCCAAAGCCGTTTTTTAATGAGATGCAATCCTTGAAGGTATAGAAGGGTTTTTAATGAGATGCACTTCACGTAGGTGTACAAGGGCAGATCCAAGATGGTGGCGGCATTGAGCTTTAAGGCTGTGAATGAGATGCAAGAGATCTTGGTATATGAGGGGTTTAATGAAATGTGTGTGTACTTGTTTTGAACTGTATTATGTTTTTTTTTTAACTTGGAGTGAAGTGTATTGAACTCTGGTGGTACGATTCCGCCCAACCAGCCGGGTGGTGTAGCGCTCATATAGGGAAAGAACAAGGGAGACGCGAAGAACCAATGAGGAGGCACGGACGTCCCGGTCAAACGAGTTGAAAAAAGCTTAAGGGTTGGCTAAAAAAAACCAAACCAAACCAAACCAGTTTGAAGACGCAATCTATTTTAATGATCGAAAATGAAAACTTGGCAAAATATTTACAGAATGCAAAATGAATGAAAAAAAAAGCTATAGAAAGAAAACAAATGGGCTCTTTATCTCAATAAAATCTGGCGATCTTTCAGTTCGCTTTTGTACACGTCTCACACCAGCTGTGTGGCGGACATGGGCAATCAGTTGAGTATGGTTTTAAATAAGTTGTAAATATCCACTTTATCATCATTCCACGTGAATATCGATCAGTTCTTCTGATGGAGCTTGAATCAGTGAGTTTTGATCGGTTGTTGAGTTTTTAATTTTACATTGATCTGTGCAACGCCACGTTTACTCTACAATATGAATTTCATGGAATCTCATGCGTCGCCTACCCTAATGCATCTTGTAGCTGATTGATATCAGAACACTGATATGAATAATAACAGAGCAACTCTTATTTATTTATTTATTTACTCTTCCACTTAACAAACATAAATACAAAATATTTAAAAAAAATAAGTACAGTGAAAGAAAAAACATATTTAAATATTCAAAAAAATAAGTACAGTGAAAGAAGAAGTGGAAAGGGCAAAATATAGGAAACTAATTATATGCCCTTTGATTAAGTACATTTATTTTAGGATAAAAAGTAAACTCTTAGTAATGAATGAGCAGCTCAGAGCAACTCTGAGTAATCGATGAGTAGCTCAGAGCGACGCAATGAGCAGCTCAGAGCAACGCAATGAGTAGCTCAGAGCAACAACTTGAAAAAATAGTTCTTAAACCCGTTTGGGTGAAGGCTTAGGATTCAGGGTTCGTTGCTGGGGTTTAGGGTTGGGGAACTTCACGGCTCTTTAGCTCACAACGAGCGGCATGAGCTGCTCATTGATTACTCAGAGTTCCTTGGAGCTGCTTATTGATTACCCAGAGTTACTCTGAGCTGTTCATTGATTACTCAGCGTTGCTCTGAGCTGCTCTTTGCATCGCCCTGAGATGCTCATTGCGTCGCCCTGAGCTGCTTATTGCGTCGCTCTAAGCTGCTCATTGCGTCGCTCTAAGCTGCTCATTGCGTCACTCTGAGCTGCTCATTGATTACTAAGAGTTGCTCTGTTATTATTCACTTCAGTGTTCTGATATCAATCAGCTAAAAGATGCAGTAGTGTAGGCGACGCATAAGATTCTATGGAATTCACATTGTAGAGTAAACGTGGCATTGCACATATCAATGTACAATTAAAAACTCAAAAACCGATCAAAACTCACTGATTCAAGCTCCATCAGAAGAACTGATCAATATTCACGTGGAATGATGATAAAGGGGATATTTACATGAACTGAAGAAATGATCCTCACACTTTCTGGACAATTTAAGCAATTGTCTCTTATATGCACTTGGAAAATTCAAGTGACTCCAACGGGATTCGAACCCACGACTTGGATATTTACAACTTATTTAAAACCATACTCAATTGCCCATGTCCAACACACAACTGGTGTGAGACGTGTACAAAAACGAACTGAAAGATCGCCAAATTTTATTGAGATAAAGAGTAGCTTTTTTTTTCATTCATTCTGTGTAGGACAAAATACGGCAGACATTAAAACTTGGTGGTTGCTTTAATAGGTTAACGCGCACAAACTCATAAAAGACGAAGAAGCGGTTCGCTAGAAGGATAAAAATACATAAAGACTGTTAAGATACAAAACTACACACGCGCGCGATGGGAAGGCCTTAAATACTACTACTAATTAGTCCTTGAGGGTTTACAAGAAACTTACATAAATTGAGCTGAACATAAACGTGTTAACTAGCAACAAAGAAAAACAAAGAAAGCGATTAACATAGATACTAACAGTTTGTTTTGTTTAACAGTTTGTTTTGTTAACAGTTTGTTCGTTTGTTTTTAAGTCATTAAAATAGATTGTGTCTTCAAAACTGGTTTGGTCTGGTTTTTTCTAACAAACCCTTAGGCTTCTTTCAAGTCATTTGACCGGGACGTCCATGCCTTCTTATTGGTTCTTCGCTTCTCCCTTGTTCTTTCCCTATATAAGCGCGACACTACCTGGCTGGTTGGGCGGAATCATACCACCAGAGTTCAATACACTTCACTCCAAATAATAAAGACATAATACAATTCAAAACAAATACACACACACACATCTCACCTCATATACCAAGATCTCTTGCATCTCATTCACAGCCTTAAAGCTCAATGCCGCCACCATCTTGGATTTACCCTTGTACACCTACGTGAAGTGCATCTCATTAAAAACCCTTCTATACCTTCAAGGATTGCATCTCATTAAAAAACGGCTTTGGGTAGATTTTTTCCACCTGCTGCCATTTTGAATAATTTCGTTTAGTCATCTGTCCTATACTACTGATTATCTTGTACATTTTAAGTAGGTTACATTGTACTTCCGGTAACGCCTGATCGTCTTGGTTTGTGCGAAACGTGTATACCCTCAAAATGGGACAAGAACAAACACTCGAACGTTATCTTACTGTTGACGGTATGGATCCTGCACTGCTGATGCAATAGGCCATTTCCGAGTTCACTTCAGCCTCTTTTTCAAAGCGAGTCTAAGTGCCAACTCTTTCTTATGAAAATGGTCTTTTTATTCATATGCAAAGTAGAACTCATTACCGTCACAAAACTTTCGCACTTAGACTCGCTTTGAAAAACAGGCTGGCGTGAACTCGGAAATGGCCGATTGATCTTGTATTCTGTCTTACCTACGATGGCCGCCGAAGAAGGCTTGGAAACGGCAGAATCAGGATTACCTGTAGAGGTAGTCCACAGTTTCCAAACGGGTTTTCTAGAAATTGGCTGTTCCATCTGACTTTAAACCTAAATTTTTGGTCAAATGGTAAGCACCCAAGATATTTAATGAAGTGGTCATGCCTGTGAACTAGGGGATGAACAAAGTGGCAATTTACCATGAAGACTGCCACGTCGAAGCGATCGACCCCTAAATTCAGAATCGGAAGGAGTCTCCGAACTTGAAATAAAACATATTATTTGATATAAAAGCAGTGAAAACAAGAAAAAACGAAGGAATGTATCTAAAGGTTCTGCAGAGACTTAACGAGAGCTGGGTACATTTAAAGACGGTGGCGCATTTCCCTTCATTGTGGCTTAAATTAGAAACGCATTCAAGTGATATATAACTGGAAAACAAAACTATTTTTAAGAACATGGAAAACTCTATTACTCTTTAGCTTCCATAATCTACCAGAAAAAAGATGTTACTTTGAATCTGACGCCACTTAATGGATTAAATTAGATGTTAGAAACTGAAGGCTTGCAATCGTTTTGCTGTTGCTGTGGCGAATTCGATGCAATATGCAACGTTTGAAACGGGGACTTCACATTTTCTTTCTTCATGTATAACAGCTCTATACGGCGGGTAATGAAAGTCTCGAGCAGTACTTTACAAACGGTTTCATTCCATAGCATTTTATGCAATCAATGAACGCCAGCGCTAGGCCTCATACCACATTTTTTTTAGCTAGTTTAGTTTAGTTTAGTTTGTTTCACTTTCAGACTGGTTTCTTGGCAGCATGTCCGTACTTGTTTAAAGCCATATTAGGTCCATTGGGAGGGGTGACAGCTGATGGACTTATTAGATACAAGATTTGTACAATTGGTACTGTGAGAAAAGTTTTCTACGCCTCAGGTAAGGCAGGGTTAACTTACTGTAAGAGTGCTTTCTTTTAGGAAGATCTTACAGGCCTTTTTTGCATAAAAATGTCATAGATTGTTTTGCGATTTTTGTCAAGACGAGGTATATGAACTCAGTCCAAGTTTTCAATTTACAAACTATTTTCACCATCGTAATCATTAATAACAGAAGACAGAAAATAGTCCCAGAGCCCAAAGTGTTAAGTGCAGAAATTGTATAATTATTTGGGGGGTCGTGACTAATTTCAATACATCTTTGAGCATTTTACAATGAGACTGAAGGTGATGTTACTCGAGCCGAGTTTTAACGCCGATTTTTAACGTAACATTGTTGCGTTAAGAGTTGTCTCGTATAACATGGCGCACAGGGCGTAACGCAACATTTTGTTGCAGCAACATGTTGCAGGTTTTTGAAAACGATTCAAATACATGCAACATTTTTGCTAGAATTTCGTTGTTGGTGGTGCGTATAACACCCCCGCCGCTGACTTTTAACACAACATCGTCCCAGAATTCACCACGGAGAACCGAAACTCATGGTCCGCCATATTTGATGTCCGGGATTTGTCGATCGGGTTCAAATGTTGCGAGGAATGTTGCGTTAAAAATCGTCTCGTGTAACATGGATTAAAAATCGGTATTAAAAAAATTATTAATAAAAGAAATATGTCATTAACGAATACTAAAATAAATATTAATGATATAAATTTGATGATGTAACTTAGAACAAACTACCCTACATCACTGCCAACCTCTTCCCGCACCTTACAAACGATTACTCGACCAAGAACAGTAGCTCATTATGCATGTTTATTATAAAACTTACAACCTTTTTCTACTCTATTTACACAACCAATCACATCACGGGTTTACTAATGGCTACCCCATCTATTGACCAATGGAATCGCTCACCAGGGTTTTTTAATTTTCAACTGACTAAAATCGATCACTTGACTCTGAAGATGGCTTCCGAACAGGTTGTCAAAACGTCAGTCACCAACAACAGTCCTTCTCAGGACTCCAGTCACCCAGATGATCATTTTCAATCGAGGAATAAAATTATTGATACAGAAGCAAACTTAGCAAGATTAATTAATATAAAATGTGCAATAACGGTAGTTTTACATATTTCTTCAATTTCCATTAGTGCAAATGACATAAAATTACAAGTTGGTTTAAATGAATTACATATGGAGGATATGTGTCAAACAACAATTTCAAGATGAATCAGAAAGTTAAAGTGAAAGTGAAAGTGAGGAAGAAAATCAGAAACTGATAGTGAAAGTGAAAGTGAGGAAGAAAATCAGAAACTGATAGTGAAAGAGAAGTAGAAAAACAAAGAAAACATAAAAAATATGTATAAAAACTAAATAGTGTGTGAAAATGACAAGTGTTTTGAAATGTTAATAAGGGTTTGTGTAAGACCTAAAGTTTTATATGTAAAAAACCCACAAACAAGTTTGTGCTTTGATTATAATTATGAAGATTGGGACAGAGTTTCTTTTCAAAGCAAGAAGTATAAATTTGATAGAGAGAAATATTTTCGTGAAAATGTTAATAAATATGTTAATGAATATGATGATATTGACAATTCGTTCACGCGTCAGCGTGCTTCATTGAGTGCTCTCAAAACTTCCCAAGTGCTTCAATTCTTGACGGAGCACAGCTGACGCATGAACCAATTGTTTTATAACATTTTCAACGAGGTAGCTTGACTGTTTTATAGAGAGAAATTCCCTCTGCTATGCTTCAATGCGCTGCTGAATTCTGTTTTGGGAAAGCATTCTGCTATGTCGCAACGATCTTGTTTCAGATCCTTAAAAAAAAGTGACAGGTGAATTCATGCGTGAATTTCTGATTTACTTTCTGATTAAATACAAGATTGTCTTTTGTGAAAGAAAAACAAAGATGGCAGTAACTCTGAAATGTTTACATTGCCAGCAAACCATTTTCTCCTTTAGGATTACTCTAAAATCAAATACTCTTTAAGACACTTGAAATTGAAGTATTCACCTTTGAATGTTCCAACAGACCAATTTGTTATTCGCTTGGTTCTCGCAAGGATATTTTCCATCCCCGACTCAGTGAGAGTTGTGAAATGCGATGTTAGCGGCCTTTCTTGTTCTCTTTCCACCTTTTCTTTGGGTTCTTCTTTGGGAGTTAAAAACTCCAATCCCAAAGAAAAAGTGAGCAGATGTTCCTCATCAGCTGGTTCTCTTTTGCCATGTTTAGTTTAACTTTTTGCGGCAGTTCTCCCCAGTTATGTATAAATGCAAACTGCTGAAGTCATTCGTGGATCTATTTTTTTCTGTAAGGCATTTGTTTGCTGACGTCATCATCGTGCATCAGTAGGAAATTGAATTTGATTACACAAAATCTACTTGCTATGTTATAATTTTTCATAGGATTTAGTGGCAAATTTTGCCCATTCTATTTTTTTCTTGAAATTGTTCTTTTCAGAGTAAACTCTTAGAACAACTCCAGTTCCAGTGATTGATCCTAGTATATTTGGATTTAACGTAATTCGTGCACTTATTGTTCCAGTTGTTACTAATAATGCAGATAATAGACTAATTATTGTATCCATACTTTTGTAAAATTTGCAAGCTTTTTTATAACACCCAAATCTCTTGTGGTAAAAATTATAATATTTTTTAATTTCATCAATTCCTTCAGTGCTTAATATTAAAACGGATAAAGAAAATTTTTTTGATAGATGGAGCATTTAAAACCCGATTTCCATTCATATTAATAGGTACATTCATCTTGAATTCTGTCTTTGAAGCTTCATATGAATTGTGAAAATCATAAACATTTGTACTAACATTACTTACAGTTCCTTCTATTCCATAAATAACACAATAAATACCACTAACTTTTGCTGGAGAAGTAGCATTCACTCCTTTTATATAAATATCAAAGAATAGATAAATTGGTGTAGTTCTACTGAATTCATTTCCAATAATAACACTTCTAGCATAACATGTAACTACTCAGCCATGTGTATATTGTTTTTATTGTGACAGAATGTAATTGATTTACTTTCAAAAAATATTTTTTTTATCTTGTTCCAAGCATTTTGGTCATCAGCAATCCATTCTGTATAATATTTATCTTTTGCTGGATCATGAATAGGGAAAAGATTGAATCCAATTCTAGATTGATAATCATTCCCATTTTTTTATACGCTTAATAAATATCACCTGCTTATCATAAGTGTTAAAACTTTTACTGAGATTATCAATTTTATGTACTTCAATATCCGTTTCAGAAGAAATTTCATCAGTATCATCCATTATATATTTTAATATATTTTTATCAGGATGTGCATTCGAAATATGTGATTTGTCAATACAATCTTTTATAATATTCATTTCAGAATTTAAGAAAGCCAGATTTGTTGCAGCATCAAGTTCGCCCTTTGAAGGAGATTTTAGTCCAATAATTTTATGTATAGTAATATTATCAAGTTTTTTATTTTATTCTATTCTATTTGTCTCTCATTAATTACTTTATCATTATGAGTCGCAGTTCCTAAACTATAAATTACATGACTATTCATATTCATGTTCGAACTGGCCATACTATAAAGATAAGGAAAAACATCATTGGAATGATATCCTAAATTTACAGCATCTTGATCATCAAAAGGATCTTTCAAGTTTATAATTTTATGTTCATGCATATCAAAATCTGTTTGTATATTTTTACCCATGTTTTCTTCAACCATCATCAACATATTTTTTAGTAATTTTAATCTTGCAAAATCTCAGTCGCATTTTGGACCACAGAAATCTCATGATTTTACTATCCATTTCAATGAAACAATTACTCTTGACAAAAATAAAAATTACAAATGCGCATAAGATTAATTACTTACAATGAATTATTCATGGTATAATATTAGGCGAATTTACAATAATTACCAATTTAAATGGAAGAAAAAAAACTAACAAAGACTGCAAAACAATTACATTTCCAGATGGAATGTATGATTATTCTGATACTAACCTATTTTTACAAGGGCATATGGGCTTAGTTGATCCAAATAATAAGTCAAGTAGAAATAGTATTCGTTTATATAATATACAACATTACTTCACACAGACTACAAAATGGATCTTTCACAAGGAGAATTTTCTGCTTTTTTAGGATATGTACAAACGCCTCATGAACTTTCTTTTTTTAATTCGCTTTCTTAGTTTTGTTAAATGTTTTCAACAGTTTCATTTTCTTTCTGTCGTGTTCCCACAGTGCCTGCTTAAAGTTAGGTTTGTAATTAGCAGTTCTTGTTCCAGTGTTGTATCTATAAAATTGTCCTAGTTTTTATGTAAATTCGTCAGTACAGAACAAGAAGAGAGAGAGAGAGTTTTGGATATTCTCAAACCTTGTAGAATCGGGTTTTGAGTTTTGGAGTTTCAGTAAATGTTAGAGAAAAGATTGTTTTTATACTCATGTTCAAGGAGTACGGCTCTACAGGATATAATAAAAAGCAATTACAATATACAAATAATGTATCTGATCATTTTCCGAATATAACAAGAGGAGTGGATTGGGTTTATATTCACTGTGATTTAATTACAAGAGAAGTGAATAATGTTGGTTCGGATGTATTATTTGCATTATCAACTTCAAATATTAGTGTAAGTTATCGTTTTGAAAAACAACCTAAAAGATTGAAATGGTTCCCAGTAAATAACAATCAAATTCGAAATATTAGAGTGTATGTTACCGATGGAAGAAATAATATTTTTGATATTATTGATTTGGATATGGCGATATCTATTATTATTATTAAAGAAAATAATGAAAAACTATATTATATAATAAAATGCATATAAGTGAATGGACAAAATTTGATAATCCAAATTATGGTACATTTATGTACAAACACAAAGGAACTGGAGTAATAAAAGATACATTACTTAATTTTGGTCAAAAAAATAATTAAGCCATTTATTTTCAAAAAGGCAGAACAAGCTGGGAAAAATTAGTAGAGGAAGCAATGAAAAAAGCAGGTGAAAGAGGAATGCAAATGGTAAAAAAAAAGCATTAACCCCCAAAACTGAAGAAAGGTTAACCCCCAAAACTGAAGAAAGGAATGGATAAAATTCAAAAAGGTCTTACTAAACCTATCAAAGTTAGTCAAGACAGAATGGCAATGTTAAGTAATTTAATTTCATCAAATTAAAAAAATATTTTCACGAAATAAAATGTTTAGATCACCAAAATATCTTGAAAAGACAAACTATGTAAAATTTGATTTAAACACACCAATTACTATGCCTGGAAATGGACAACAACAAACAAAATCTGGTCATAAATTTTTAGTCAGATCGAAATAATTGGTTTGATTGGTATAATGCATGTTTTCGAGTTAATTACAAGCAACAAATTTTAGCAGATGGAGCTGATGTTAATAATGATGCCCTATTATCAACTATTAGTGGCTCTTTTTCTGTTATCAGTAAGTTAGATGTAAAAACAAATGGAAAGCATGTTTACAATGTGGATAATATACATAAAATAATCATCATAAAAAATCTCCTTGATTTGCAGATGACTATGTGAGAAATACTGGAAAATCACAATTTTGGTATCTTGATACTGCTGAATCAACAGTATTAGCTAACAATGCAGGTTTACAAGCAAGACAATTATTAAAAAGAGGAGGAAATATTATTGAAACAATAATTTCACTTAATAGATATTCTTTATTTGAAGAATTAGCAGTTAAATTATTACCACCAATGCCATTAGAATTTGAAATAAAACTTCATGACGATAATGAATTAATTTATCAAGCAATGGAACCAGCAGCTAATCCTGTTGCTGCTACTAGAGTTGTAGGGGCAAAATTTGAATTATGGGTACCAGTGTTACGATTTAGTTCAGAAGGACAAATTAAGGTTAATAGTGATATTCTTAAGCCAGAAAAGCTAAAATATTTTCGTGAAATGTTAGTTCCATCTATGTCAAGGCGTGATAGAAATGGGACTTGGCAAATTTCACCAGGAATAAATAATTAATTTTATGCGTTTAAAACCACGAGGTGGAGCCGAGTGTTTTTAGACCTGATAAAACACGTCCTGCAAGTTTTTTTAACAGCTTCAAAAACAATCCACAAAAAGCGTGTCCCTCTGGAGTCTGAACAATGGTTCAAACTGTGCAAGAAAAATTATTAGCATACAAGAAAAACAAGCTATGCCTTATTGTATTCTTTATATAAAGAATACTAACCAGGAGTGTTTTATCAGATATAAGGCTCATGCACGTGACGTTTTATCGGTGAAATGATAGGCTGTTAGGCTAAGGAATTACTAATGAATTTTTGAAATTTATAATAAAGTGCCAACAACATATAAATATAATTAAAATTAACACAAGGACAACTAGAAAAATTACCTTAAGCTTATAAAGATAATCAGGTATTGTATTACGCCTAAGAAATGAAAATCTAAAAGGCAATCATGATATAAATTTAACAAAGACACAAATTAATAAAATTTAAAAAGCAATAGAGAATATAAATATCAAAAGACACAAATAAGAAAAGCAATTAAAAAAGGAGGAAACCTATTTTCTACTCTTTTCACAACGGCAAAACCTTTTATTAAACCAGGATTAAAAACAATTGGAAAAGCACTTGGACAGGCTGGTCTACCTTTTGGAGCAGAGCAAGCACTGAAAAAAAAAATTGGAAATGGACTAACTCCAGGACATATGCAATTATATCAAATGACAAAAGAACTCCCACCTGAACAACAAACAATTATTAAAGAACAATTAAATAAAAAAGAATACAAAAAGAAGAAAGGAGGATTTTTAGGTCTTCTTGCTTGACTAGGAATTGGATCTGGCCATCCTGAAAAAAAAAAAACGCCAAAAAAAGGAAAGGGATTATTAGGAAAGAACAGTCCATTCAACAATATTCCAATTTTGGGAACTCGTTTGTAGATAAACCACTGACAACTATTGATTTATTTAGATGGTCTAAGTACTTAAAAATCCCAACAAAAGGAATATTTTCGTGAGATGAAAAATTACTGACAATCATTCTACATGCATTATAAATTTGGATGATATGGAAGGAGCTGGTACTCATTAGGTCTGTTTAATTTTAATAGAAAAGAATGCGAATATTTTGATAGTTTCACTCTTGCTCCACCTTTAGGAACCTTTAAGGTTGCACAAATTTCTTACCTAATGATTTTCAAACACAAGTGTAAGATGTGGATGTTATTGTGTACGTTTTCTCAATGAAAGAACAAACGGAACTAGTTATTCTAGTTATGTTTAAGCCACACGATTTTGATTATAATGAAAAATTTGTAAAAGATTATTTGATATTTAAATAAATGAAGAATCTATGTTTTAGGCTAAACAAAAAAAGTATTTTTTTTACACCAGATTAGGTTGGCTCATAGAAGAAGAAATTGACACAATGAGTAATGATAATCCAGACAAAAAATGTTATCAAAAAATACTTTCATTTTTGTATAATTATCGCTCATATGATAATTTTGTTGAACAGCTTGATTCTCCCTTGCAAAATCGTATAAAAACAATTGAAATGAAGCATTATTAATTGAAGGATTTAATTCCAAAAAAATACGAAAATTAAAAAATAAAATTTTTTCTCAACATTAAATAAATGGTTAAATCCTATTGCATTAAAGAAAGAAAACAGACTGAAAGCATGGAACGTTCAGCATATAAGACAAATTACATACAAGACAAATTACATAAAAGACATACAAGACAATAAAATAAAAAAGACAATAAAAGACAAATTACATAAAAGACATGCAAGACATACAAGGCAAATTTGATATACATAAATTAATTGGGAAATTACCAAAACAAAAAAGAAAGGACAGACTTTGCCTGGATATAATTACACTGGACCATATAATCCTTTATATAAACAATTGAGATATAATCCAAATACTGGAGAAATTCGTGAAATTTACCAAAAGCCAACTCGAAAAACAGATGAAATCGCAATGCAACATGATGTTGATTATTCAGGATGTTGAAACAAAGGAGGAAATGTAAAAGAATGTACAAATATTGCAACAGAAAAATGGTGAAATCACTAGATGAAATTCCCTACCGAGATAGACAATGGGGACATACAATTGCAAGAAATATAATTAATACTAAATAGAAAATTGGTTTGGGAAACGAAAAAAGGCTGACAAGTGATTGGGCTCAAAGTCTTGCAAATGAATTACATAAGCCAATCAAAGAAATTTTTAACAAATCGAGTAACTTCTAATGGAATTGATCAAATTTGGGCTGCAGATTTGGTTAAACTTGGAAAATTAAATAAATGGAATAAAGGAATTAAATATTTATTTATGGTAATTCATGCTTTTAGTAAGTATGGATCGATTAAAAAATTAAAAGATACAAAAGGAAAAACTATTGCTTTAGCATTTAAAAAAAAGGTGTAAAACCACAATTGCTGTGGACGGACAAAGGAAAAGAAGTTTATAATGAAAATGTTAAGCAACTTTTCAAAAATTAAAAAATAAACCTATATTCCACAAAAAATGAAGAAAATCGTCAATACTTGAAAGATGGAATCAAACAATGAAAAATTAGATGTGGAGAATGTTCTCAGAAAATAGTAATACTATTTATTATGATAAACTGGATAAATTATTAAAATTTTACAATAATAATGATCATTCGTCAATTAAAATGACTCCTGTCGAGACATCAAGGAAAAAGAATCAAAAAAAAGTTTATGATAACCTTTACACCAAATTGGACTGAGGAAATATTTATAATTGACAAAGCAATATTAACAAAACCAATAACTTTGTCAATTGTAAAATTTATTATTTGGTTTGTTTTGTGTAGTTTTGTATTGTATTTTTGTTCATAAGGTGATCCTTGAATGAGCGTTCTCTGGCTGAAAAACATCAAAAAATTGCAAGCTTTCGACCACTAGAGCTGTGGTCTTCAACGGGCAAAAAACCGAATGACGTAAAAATTCGGAGAATATATAGAGTAATAAAAATGAAAAAACTGATCTATCATTTATAGTTACATTATTTTCAATTAATAGTTTGAATATTTGAATATTATAAATTGCATTTTCAATTGCACATCTATGTATAGGAGCTTTAGTTTTAATTAAAAATCTAAACATTTTAATATTTTCAGTACTAACAGCGATATTGGAATTCCACTAGTGTCATCTTTATATTTCCCAGTAACTTTTTATTTTCACAATTAAAAAACTTACAATCTTCAGCATATGCACTATTATCAAATTTTTCTCTTTCCTTAAGAAATATCTTTATAAACATCTTTTGTATTTATTTCATAACAAAGACGACCTGTATCTGTAAATAATAATTTTGCTTTTCGTTTGTATTTTTTTCTTGATATAATTACAGTGAAAATCATACATTAGAACTTTACTAAGATCTAATATAATCATTCCAACATATGCAGGTTTATTTCATGTTAATACTTCTTTAATTTTATTAACTGCAACTGAAAATCTTTGAACCAACAAATGCTAGCTTTGAAACTTATTTGTTGCTAATCTAACATCAACTCTTTTTCGGAAGTTTTCCATTGTTACCAAAAACTGAATTCTTCATTAATTCGAAGAAATCTTTTTCAAATGAATTTTTTGCATTTTTTCTTTTCTCTGTATTAAAATCAATATATTTTTTCAACCAAGGACTTTGGTTAAATTCTAGTGCTCTGTGTACTTTTTTAATTTTCGTCTCCAAATTTCAGTACAATTGCACATTTCAACAATGAAGTGCATATTTTGTTTTTGGATATAAAGTTGCTAATAATTTGTTAACATTTCCACTAGAAATATTATATTTTTCTTTTATTTCTCTGGAATATTTAGAAACCATCTCACTATTTACTTTCTTTTTTTCTGGTACTAAACCATAATCACTATGCACTGCCAACCAAATAAATTATTTGCATCCAAATACATAATATATTTAGATTCTTTTTCATTACAATTTTTCCTATATTTATTATTTGCTTCAGAATATCTATTTGCAAAATAACTTATTCCTCCAAGCATTCCTTTTTCAATAAATTGATCAACATCATTCAATAATTCCAATTTTTGCCAAGTCATTCTTAGCATTGTATCCCAAGCTAGGCCAGGACTAGTAAAATAATGAATTGGATCTAATTCATAACATTCTAAGCATATCTTTCAAAATTTTTCAAATACATCTGCTAATAATAATACATCTTATTTCAAATATAAATCATGACATTGTCCCATATTTTTAATTTTGAAAACCTTGCAAATTTTTCCTACTCTTTGATATTCTTTGTCTGTTATATTTTCATCATAGAGTAAACTATAAAATTCCTCTTTGGGTGGAACTTTTTCTTTAAATTTTTCAAAAGAATCCATATAATCAAATGGATAAACTCCTTTTTGTTTCATTAATTCAAGTTTTTCAGCTTTAAATTCCTGAGATAAATATTTAAATTTATCATCTGGCAAATGTTTTACTAATTTATCAAGGCCACTTTGCATAAATGAAAAACTATCAATAAATTTTAATCGATTTCCAATCATAAATGAAATATCCTTTGCGATATTTTTTGGAATTACACTTATAAGCTTAAAATTCAAATTACCAGAACTATTTGCTGGGCCTCTATATTTGCCAGTTATATGACAATGATCATGAACTTTTTAATTTTTTTCATCATTTTCATCAATTTCTTCTTTGCAAATATGACAATTTTCACTAATTTGATAATCTTTCTCCTCTTCATTTGTAATTTCTATTTTCTTCTGAAAATGTTTTTCAATTATTTCATTACAATATTTTTCTTCTTGTAGAATTTTTGCAATCAATTTATACACAGAATTTATTCCTCTATAATATTGAATAGGTTTACTAAAATTATCGTCATATGAACAAATTACTTTATATGCAAATCCACAATCTGTGTGCTTTTGGTAAGCTTGAGTATATGAATTTTTCTCATCAGTAATACAAGTACTTACTTTTTCAGTTATAGCTTCAAAATCAGAATATATCAGAAAAGAAACTTTCAAATGATTTTGGAAATTTCTAAAAAAAAGAAGAATTTTATTTGGCGTCCTTATTGCTTTATTTGGTATCCTTACCGCTTGGGTGGGAAGAGAATTTCCCTTGGAACAAAGTTCTTATGGTCTTGGTAAGCCTTCGTCGATACTTTGGGGAATGTGTGCAACATTGTCACGAATGGGACTAATGGGATAGGTTGAGGTCACAGATTTTCTATTCCACATGCAAGGAGCTGTTATGAAAGAAGAGAAGAGGCGGAGTGAGGTGGGGCAAAACCCCTTCCGACCGTATCTTCATGATATGAATTTTAGACCAGTTCATTTAGTGCTGCAAGAACCTTACCCTATTGGGTATCAGTTATCATAAAACATCTATTTTGCATTGCCAGGTTGTCTGTTAGCAGGAGTGTTTATCGTCGCAACTGGTTACACACAACAAGCACAGACAAGTGTCATATTCTTAGTGTTGGGCGTTGGATTCTCGGGTCTGAATGCCATTGGCTACGCCGTAAATCATTTAGACATCGCCCCACCATTCGCAGGCATTCTTATGGGTCTCACTAATACGTTTGCATCGACTCCTGGATTTATCAGTCCACAGATAACTGGCTTCGTGACATCAAATAAGGTAAGTTGGCTCCAAGTCATTCTCGAACGAATTTCTCCAGAATCACAAACGCTTTTGTTGCTATGCTCTTCTATTTCACAGTGGTCCATAAACAACGACTAGAGTATTTTTCTGCCAATTCTACAGCATAGGCTCCATTGCTTTTTCACTCCTGGGTTTTCATTTCGAACTGAGATTGAGGCAAGATTTATCTGATGAGCAGGGTTGGCATTCACGAAAGCATCACCTGTGAACAGGCTATTAATGCACAAGTGAAGAGCCCCCGCACCCCCGGGGCCAGTTAAGCCCGTGCATTTAACTAGCGCAAAAAGTCGTAAAACGCCCTGCACCCCAGTGCCAACGTTTTCCTTTACCCTGCTCAAATCCGCCACTCGATTTGAAAAAAGGTGAGAGACACAGGCTATTGTGGATGTTTAAAACTTAATCATATTGTTCCGGCTCAAGGGATTTGGCATTCTCTGATCTCAAACCGTCTAATATTACTGCTTCTAACTTATTAAATGGAACTTTAACATTGAACGTCCAAGCTAACCGAAAGCCATCAGTGCGGTCTTAATATTCTGCGCAAATCTCTACGGAAACAAATGTAATTTGCTTTTAGACTCAACAAAGGCTTCCCTTTTGGTGTGCAAGTTGACTTGTTACCTGACTGATCCTAAATAACATTTCTGCGTGGGAATGCAATTGTAAAACTTCACTCAAAATGCTAGAAACACTGAGACAGCTTCCGGACAAGTTTACTTTGTGAGCGCTCTCTTCCATTTTCTAGCACCTCATGTACAATGACAAGTACTAAACCTGGATTGTGCATGTATGAGTTCCCATGACCTCATGCGCATTTCAAGATTGGGAGCCAGACTTAAATACTAGTGTTTTCCAACATTTCAACATATAACATTAATCAGTCCTCACAATTTGAAAGAAAAGCTTTAGCAATAAAATGTGAAGTTATGTGTTGCCTTTTTAGAAACAAGAGGACTGGCGTATAGTATTTTGGATCACATTGGTCGTTTATACCATCGCAGTATTTATTTACACTTGGCTTGCCTCAGGTGAACGGCAGCCATGGGCATCACCCAGCAACAAACAAGAAGTCGCTGTCAGTGAGGAAAACGACGCATAGAGGCATCGAAGAAATTTGAACTCTTGACCTTTCAATTTTTCTTTTAAGAAGGTGCTGGCTTACTACAGTTTTGTGAGTATAACAAGATCTAGGATCCAAATGTAATTCCCTCTGCCCACACAACATTGTCCCCCCACGTCATACCAGGTCAAAGATACACTGTGATTAGTCAAATTGAGCTTAAAACTCCACCAAATGCGCGGTTCCTTATGCAGCATATGTAATGCAAGCATCATAACTCAACATATGCACCCAGTGTACGCCAGTCTTATTTTCTGTCCGTGATTGGCTTTCGTTCAACTTTTAAGCCAAACAGAATACCGCTGTACATTATTACTAAAAGAAGATTTGTCACACGATATCACATAAGACCCCCACAATCTCGATCCGCCAAAGGCAAAACACTTGGTAAATTCGTGGAGGTAACCTCCTAGAGGGAGGAAGAGTGGTTAGTACCAAACACTGTTGTTGGGCTGAGTGTAAATCCTGATAAATGGCCCAAATCTCTCAGAGAGTTGCAGGAATCGGGTCGAATGGAGAATAAAGTCTTCACACCGTTTCCAAAACCATCGCAGGACATTGAAAAGTGCAAGCGTTGGCTGGTGGTGTGTTCGGAGAAAAGCGTCATCAGATGTAGATTTGTACTCTTCATTGGCCCGGAGAAAAAGGTCCCACAGCTGAATTTCCTGACCCACTGAAGGCAAATCTATCAACGGCCAGCACCAGCAAGTCGAGCATGTGCTCTAAAGAGAAAGGCCCCGAAATCAAGAGCTGACCAGTGGTATAGAAAGAAGATTTGAAGACACAAAATTCGTGATATGGCCGATATTCCGATATAATATTCGTATATTCCGATATAATATTCGTGATATTTAAGCCGACAGAGAAATTCCAGTACACACATTTTAACTCCTGTCACCCTCCAGGAGTAAGGGAAGACTTTGTAAAAGGGGAAGCCCTGAGACCACGGAGAACAAACTCTTCAATGGATACATTCGAAGAGAATATATGAAAATTCAAGTCTGGACTATCTATGAGAGGTTATCCAAAAGAATTCTTACAGAAAAAAATCCTCTCTGATGTGAATTTCAGAGACAGAAAATTGGCCTAAGGCAAAACGAAAAAGCACAAGGGAAACTACTGCCCTTTGTCATGCAATATCACCCATCAGTGCCTAGTTTAAAAGACAATATTAATGGCCCACTGGCACTTAAGTTTTAACCAGTGAAGCTACATTTGGCTAAATTACAGAATGCAGGGCCACTTATTTCCATATCATTGAATAACAATAGTGCCTATTGTTATGTGCTTCGTTCTTCAATAGCTTCAGCCTAATTTGAATGCGGTGCTCCTGCGTGGCCCTGTATTCTGTAGTTTGCCTGGTAACTCCAAATTTTCTTTGAATAATTTTGAGGCAAACCATTAGCTATTATCGATACTCAATGAAGCGTGTGGTGATTCCCACTATTACATTTATACAGCTCCTCACACATTTCATAAGGTCTTCGCGTTTAGCGCTCATTTTCAAGCCCCTACACTTTAACCACCGCTTCAGCTGCTCAACAGTGTATTCCTCTGGTTCTCTCTCGAATACAGAACCGGGAACGCCGTCATCGTCGGTTAAAATCGTAAAAGATGGAAGCGATTTACTGGCCATTCACACATAATTTTCCCTGCGACTCCTATAGATTTGGACTTTGTTTGTCTCAGTGCCGAGGGGTGTCTGAAATGTCATATCGTCATTAGTACACAGCGCTGGTTCATCATCGTTGAAGTAAAGGTCATTTTAATAGACCATTTTAAAGTTCTGTGCTCAGTTACAAACCTCGCTGCTTTTCTTATGTAAATAGAACTAGTTAGCATAAGAACAGCATGATTTAAGTGTTCGTGGACAAATTTCGCCCGAGAGGATACAAAACAGGTTCCAGTCAGGCACCAGGGTACCTCAAACCAGAAATGAACGTGCAAACTTACTCGACTTGGTCGTCATTTGATAAAAATCTGGTGAAACTAGACTTCTGCGCCCGAAAGGAAAAGGAAAACCAACTGTTTTGACTCCGACTGCTGGTCACTGATCTGGTTTCAGGCGATGTTTTCTATGATAACCACTCGATTCACGCCAAAGTGTTTGCATATATGCGTTATTGATCAAGCGTGAGGTCAAGATGGCTGGATACTGCCAAGTTCCCTTTTTGCGTTTTTGGACCGAGGCGAAGTCGAAGTCCACAAAACAGAACGAAACTAAACACTACACCACTAAACACCACTAAACACCACTAAACAGAACGAGGCCAATATCCAGCCGTCTTGACCGAGCAGGCTTGGTAAATAAAGGATTTATTATATGGCCATACTTCACTCTTCCCGTTTTCCGTAAGACAAAACCGCTTCCATGCGGTCACGTCATTTCGTGTTTAATTTTTGTACTTGCCTGTTTCTGTTGCAAAATAAATTCATGAGGTTCGTCCATATTTTCTTTGTTTTGGCTGTCTTCTGCCTCCTTTTGTGACTTCATTGACCTTGTCCAAAAGTTACGAACTTTCTAAGTCCGCTCCAAGCATTTTTTAAATAACAGTTTAATACTTATAGTGCGCAAATTACATGTAAATATGATCAAATGCGCATTACAATGGTAAGAGTTACACCGCTACTAAATCAAACCCCTATTAAAATATACAAAACCTCTCAGAACCGATCTAAGTAAAGGAGCTATTAAAATCCTGTCTAATCAAAAATCCTAATTAAAAGCTGAACTGAAAAGGTGAGTCTTCAATGAAGTTTTAAATTTGTTAAAATCGTTCTCGTTGCGGACGCGGTAGGGGAGACTGTTCCAAAGTTTGGGTGCTGCACACATATAAGCACGATCACCTAGTGTTTTCTTTGTTATAACGCTTGGTGCTTGCAGCATGAGACCCTTATTACTAGATCTTAAGTTATATGCTCCACTCTGCTGCAATCTAACAAGCTCTTGTAGATAGATAGGACCCTGTCCATTAATTACTTTAAAAGTGATAATGATAGGTTTGAACTGTGTTCTAAACTGAACAGGTAACCAGTGCAGTTCTCGCAAAACTGGTGCGATATGACACATCCTTGGAATATTAAAAATAATTCTCGCTGCCGAATTCTGAAGGCGTTGGAGCGTTGCTAGTTCCTCGGCTGGTAAACCATATAAAATACTATTACAATAATCTATTCGTCCCATTAATGTAATTTCTGACCCTTGAATGACTGGAATGAATTAGTCAGAAATTAACATTCTGACGGCACGATGCGTAGGCTCGTAGGGCGTCATGGGGTGGTTAGGGGTATTTAACAGTTTTGTCGGGTGACTTGAGTCATTCTAGGTCGGTCATTCTCCCTGTCCGTTCACTTTTATTTATTTATTTATTTATTTATTATGTACAGTTAAGACCATTTCTATTGTGTGTAACGTTCATTTGTACCCTTTCCCCGGGGTCTTGTGCTACTGCATTAGATGAGGAATACGTTTCCACACGTTGTTTGGCCACATCTAAAGCGTGGTTTTTTTTGGTGGTTTTTCGTATCTGGCGTAGTACCTCTTCTCATACATTGTTACAGTTACAGTCCATTTTTGTATGTCTCTCGGGTGTGGTCAGGATTCTCTTCCAATGGTACGACTGGCTGACGCATCCTGAATAAACTTTCACTTTGAAGCTCGTGGTAGCTGATGGAGCACGTAACGAGCGCTATCATGCACCATGAAAAGGAACACCATATTCTCTACCCACTACAGCAAGGAGTTAGAGACAAGCGCTCTTGTGAGACTCAGTTAATCGGCTTTATCCAAGAACTCGTCAATAACATGCGTGATGGTAACCAAACTGATATCTTAGTAATGGATTTTAGTAAGGCATTTGACAAGGTCTGTCACTGTCACCTTATCGCAAAGCTGATGAGATGTGGTGTACATGGAAATAATATCATGTGGATAAAAGCCTTTCTAGCCAACGAGAAACGTGTTCTTCTAAATGGATCGTCTTCTGAGGATGCAGAGGTGCTTTCAGGTGTCCCACAGGGCTCCATCTTAAGCCCATGTCCGTTCCTTCTCTACATAAATGACCTTTAAAGTACACTTTAAAGTACCTAGGTGTTACTATGTTGTCAGATCTAAGTCGGAACTGTCATATTGATAATATTACTAGAAAAGCTAATAGTACTCTTGCTTTCTTGAGACATAATCTACAAGTAAACTCTCCTAAGATCAAGACAACAGCTTATTTTGGCCTAATTCGTCCACTTTTAGAATATGCAGCAACAACATGGGATCCTGACGCTGAAACAAACATCAGGAAAATAGAAATGGTACAGCGATAAGCTGCACGCTTTGTAGCCAAAAATTATCACCGTATAGCTAGATACGCTTGATCAACTGGGATGGAAATTGCTTCAAAGGAGGAGGAAAATAATAAGACTGTGCATGTTAAATGTTAAATGTTTTCAAGAATAAAAAAAGATCTGGTTCATGTACACTAAAATCAATACTGAGTGACTCCCGTTGGAGTCACTTGAATTTTTCAAGTGCACATAAGAGACAATTGCTTAAATTGTCCAGAAAGTGTGAGGATCATTTCTTCAGTTCATAAAATCAATACTAATAATAAAAAATTTGATGATGTGGAAGAAAAGCGAATAAATAATGGGAAAATGTGTTACAAAAATATTAATATTCATGCAAAACAAATGAAAAAATATGAAAGGCAGGGGAATTATGATTTGTGAAGATTTAACGACTTTTGGCATAAACAATAATGAACAATTTAAATTTAGAGATAAAAGAAAAAGAGTTTTTAATGATAAAAAATATTGTCCTTACTCTTTAACTGTTTACTTTCCAAGTGACAGTAAGTATGTAGAAAAATTAGAAAAATTGTAGACAAATGTGCCAATCATTTTATAAGTACAAAATATAAAATTGGAAAACCTAAACTAAGAAAAAAAGAACTTTTGAGAAAAAAAGATCTTGAGAAAAGTTTAGCTCCATAGTATTACGAAACTAAAAAAGATAAGGGGAAAATAATAGAAAAAAATGAAAAATTTGGTCTTACACTTAATGCAAAAATTCGTATAATTAAATCAAAATTACACCATTTATAAAGTTTAGCAATCAAATTATTGATCAAGAAGAAAAGTTAGCAATAATATTAAATGTGCAATAAGTGTATTTTTATATATTTCTTCAATTTACATTGGTCCAAATAACATAATAAGATTACAAGTTCACGTAAATGAATTACATATGGAGGATATGTGTCAAACCAGAATTTAAAGATGAATCAGGAAGTGAAAGTGAAAGTGAAAGTGAGGAAGAAAAATCAGAAAGTGAAAGTGAAGAAGGAAAACCAAAAGGAAAAAATATAAAAAATAAATAATAAGGAAAAAGGACAAATATTTTAAATTTTTAATAAGCATTTGTGGAAAACCTAAAGTTTTAGATGTAAAATATCCACAAACAAATTTATGCTTTGATTATTCCTCGTGTAGCGAGGTTAATAAATTTGTCGGGCCGAAGGCCCGCGCTTGGGAGCTAAGCCGTGCGAATTCGAGCGGAAAATATATTTATATATATATATATATATTTCGCTAAAGGTGTCCGTGCTGTTGCCTGGCAACAGTTCGCAAACAAAGTATGAATGACGTCAGACAAAGGAAAGGTTGCTACGCAGCAAGCGCTGCCTCACAATGGCACACTCTCGTGTTTATTCATTGAGGCCGAACGTGTAATTTCATCGAGGAGTGAAAAATGTTTAGTATTGGTCAAACACGACCAAATTCTCATGCAAATGAACCACAGGAGCACGCACAAGGGACAAGACATATTCGCCGAAGGACATTAAACAATGAAACTCCTGAACAAAGTGAAAGGCAACTTCAGATTCAGCCCGTGCAGCGAAGAAGGAGACATCAGGAAACCACAGAGCAAAGACAACATCGCTTGGCTCAGCAAAGACAGCACATTCCCACACTCCAAATTAACTGCCCACCCAGCCCTTGTCATGAATCTTATCTATCTTCTTTAATGTTCCACCAAAAATACAGATTTCCAGCAAGCGAACGGGTTTCAAAACCGAACTCTACGACCACACTCCATACAAAAAAAAAACATATTCTCCTTCAACGAATGTCCAATGTTCACGTGATCACGTGTCAACCGCGGGATCTGTCCACGTGCTAAGAAAAATGTTCAAAATATGTAACGCTAATCTAAATGTCACACAACGAACAAAAAAGTCACGAGTCACGTATTTCTAGTAATTATGAAGATTGGGACAGTTTCTTTTCAAACTAAAAAATATGAATTTGATTGGATGAAATATTTTACTGAAAATTTTTGGAAATATGCTCTTGAACATGATGATAAATACAAATACATTTTACTGATTTTGAAGAATTATCCAGCAAGTTTGTTAAAACTTATAAAAATAATGCTCAGCAAAGAAAAAATTTTTTGAATTCTATAAATTTTTAATTTATCAACTTGCAAAAGGAATCTTTTATTACTTACAATAATTCTAAAAAGTAATGGAATTTTCAAAAGTGATAAAACGAAGAAAAAAAACATTTTTGTGTAAAAATCTTTTCAAAGAAATTATATTATACTAATTGTCATATGCATACTTTTGCAAAAGTTGTAACACCAAAATCTATTGTGGTAAAATTTATATTTTAATTTCATCAATTTCTTCAGTGCTTAGATTTTTGTCAATGTGGTTAAAATCAAAGATATTCTTCATCTTATTATATGAATTAAATTATTTCATTTGATTTCAAAAAGACTAATTTCCGTATAATTTTTGTTTAATTTTTTTCTACCAAAATTATGTCTTAATTCCACTTTAAAAATATTACTTTCTGTAAATGTTTGATTTAAATTGTAGAAATGTTTAGCTATGCTTGTATTAGACCAATTAATAGTTAAAATATCTTGTGAATTTGTAACTATTTTAATACTAATATCTGGACAATTTTATAATGTTGTTATGCATTTAATTTATATACTTGAAAAATACAATTAATTGGAATATATAATTCTTTATAAATTCTAAACAGTAAATTTCCACTTTGTTGATTAATAATATAAGGGATAAATTTTTTTGATACATGGAGTATGTAAAATCCGATTCTATCTCGTCATCACTCCCCCAGGGATCCCATGAGATTGCCAAGCGCATGCGCATAGTCAGTGCCTTTAGCGTACGTTCAGCCACGTTATTGTTGACAGCGAGAAGTTGGTCCCTATTTCGAATTATTTCGGGTTCCTGCTTTATACGTCGCCGAGAACATTACATTTAATAATATAATGATATTAATAATAGTAATAGTAATAAAGAAATGTTATCGATGGTAAAGAACAGGAAATTAGCAGCCTAAGCCCCATTTGCGTTTAGTCAAGAATATATTAACAATTTTACTGAAACAAATTATAACCATACCTCCGCTGCTTTACTTTTGAGAAGAACACCGACAATTGCGGCAGTGGCGCTCATTTCACAGTTTCTCTGTTTTAACAGAACAGATCCTGCAACGGCGAGGCTTCCAAACCACGTGGAATTTTTCGTGCTCTTGTTGACAGCAGACGTGAGAAGAAAGGAGTAAAAAAGTGGAGCTCTCTCGCGCCATTCCTTGCAAACATCCTCTATGTCAAACTTCTCCAGATCCTTTTTTCCCGTTTTTCTGAGAATCGAGGGATTTGCTTTGGAACACAGACCAGTTACTTCCTTCGAGATCACTTTCATTACCTTTCCTAAAATGTGATTTCTCACCGGCAAGCAATTCATCACTGCTGTTGCAATTCTTGAGGGAACTCCATGAGCGAGTGCTTTACCAACGTTCTGATAACTTCCGTGAAGCGTCTTATTCAGCTTTTTACTGGGGTACTGCACGGATAGTCTCACTTGCTGAGTTTCCACGGGGCTATTTTCATTCAGGTTTGCCGACGAGCACGAAGGGGTTGAGGTCAAAGGTGGGACGAAGTCTTGTGTTGTGTCAACGTGTGGAAACACTCGATAATTCGGATCGACTCCCTGTATCGGTGATAGGAAGCCACGATCATAACTAAGCGGGTTCGCTCCAGCTAGCAGTGGCTGACTGGCAAATGAAGAAGCACAAGAGGTAGAAGAGACGTTGGCCGAGCTAAATTGGAGTGTTCTCGACGCCTTCGCT
>BLFK01000231.1:414965-422716 GCA_014634185.1 Astreopora myriophthalma | reverse complement strand
CAATATGAATTTACTTACAAAATTAATATTACATTCAATGACAACAATAGCTATAGCACTAATCTTACTTACACTACTAACACCACTTAATATACTAATAGTAAGAATGCTTACAAAGCTAGAAAAAAGCATCACTTACAATACTGACATTACAATTACATTACAGCACGAGATACTAAGGGGAGCGAAAAAAAAAATAGCACATTGAAACGCAACCAACTTGATTCACAAGCTTCACATTTACGTGGCATGATTCATTATTATTTATCTATGCCTAAATACGATAGAAAGTGGAGTTGCTCATACTAATACGGAAATAAGGGATTCCCACTTTTGGTAATGTTGTGCCAGTTTACCACTTCTTTTGGCAATCACAAATTCTGTGTTAAGAGTGGCTTTCAATTTAGCCTTAAACACTTCTAAAGATGGTTTTGTGTTATCAAACTTAGACCTATAGATATAGAACTTTGCAAGCAAAAGAATGTGATTTATTACTATGAAGTCTTCATCAATATCAAATTTACCAAACAAAACATCTATGAGTGAAAAATCTACTCTTTCGTTCTTAAGGATAGCTAGCCATGATAACACCTCTTCCCAAAAGAACTCAGTTATCTTGCAGAAAAACAATAAATGCTCGAGGGACTCTTCATTTGTCTTACACCGCATGGGGCATAGGGCACCGCATGATGCAAGCACACCAGACAGGGTTCTGGTTGGGCAGCGGCCATGTTCGTTTTGGAGGGGAGCGAGCAGGGTTCTCTCTTATAGAGGTTTGGAGAGGCACGTGACCCAACCCGGGCCGACCAATCAGAACCTCTTTTTAAAAAGCCCTCCTGGAGGGGGGATAGGGGGTATCCCCCCAACATACCCCTTTCGCCCACGTGGGACGCCTGCAGGCTCCCATTGGTCGACACGAACTCGATAAAAGGGTGGAGGCCCTAGAGACACTCCTATTTCAAAAATGGAGAGTCTGTGGGACGTGCTCCCACCCGAGATCCAAGACATGATTTTAAACATGCGAGCCCGGACCGAGCACTGCGAAAAGATGACTGCAGTGGTCCAAGACCTGAACGACCTCACCCTGTGTCCTTTCAAGAGGTTGGCCCTGGTTCAGTACACCAACCCGCCCTGCCGTGCCCACCCTGGAATGGTCTGCTGCACCCGGTGCCTGATGTTTCATGCCGTCGGGAGCCGCTGGCTCTACATGGCGCCGCTGCCCCGCATGTTGGACATGCCCTACATCGTGGATGACCCGGCCCGTTTCCCGCAGTGACCGAACTCAGCCCCACCCTCAGACCCGGACCGTCCCTGGATTTTTCCCTCGGGGTCTCTTGAGACCCCACCTTACATGCTAGGAAAGGCATGACCACACAGTTATGAAAAAATGAACGCATTTAATGCATTTTTACAAGGGTCAAACAAAAATCAAGGGTGGGCCTGACACTGCACCCGCTTGACATTGACAAAGCGCATGTCTCTTTTCCATCCCAACGCCCTGCGCATCCACTGCAAGAAATGATAACATTTGACGCGAGGGCAATGATGGCGGTCAGGATCGTCGTGGTGGCCACAGGACGCCACGGTGGTCAAGCGCGTCAAGTCGTCGAACTTGGGGCATATGTACTGTTCCAGATCAAAGTAGGGAATGTCCAGACTCTTCAGCAAGTCCTTCTCGTAATGGCCGCCCTTGAAAGCCGTGCGAGGCCGGTCGGGCAAGTCCCCCAAGGGTGCGCCTTGTTCGCTCTCGTGGGCATAGAAAGGTAGGCCGTGCGCTCACTTGCCTTTGTGGTTGTACGTGGGGAGCCGTTGCGTGGACGCCCCCAACCACGGGCGGTAGAAGAAGAAGTGTTCGTGGTGCGCGCCATTAACCCGGGACCTGTGCCCACGTACAAAGCGGAAGAGATGGACGGCACGCCGTTGGAAGGCACGTTTTACGAGCAGGAGTTGCAGAAAGTGACGGTGGACGACGACGCGCTGTTCCGCATCGAGAAACTACTTAAATGCAGTGGAGAGAAGGTCTTGGTGCATTGGAAAGGCTGGCCGAGCAAGTACGACAGTTGGGTGGCCAAGAGGGACGTGTAGGGATGAGCGAAGAATTTTTCGTGACGTTGCCCAGCGACATCAGCAGTGCCGAATTCACCGGCAACACGGCGGCCTGGTTCAAAGTCCGGTTGCCGTACCCGTTGCGTCTGAAAGGTCGCGGGTGGCAAGTGGGGTTGAGCAGCCTGTCCTTGCCGGATGCCCACGTCGATCTGTACGAGTTGGTGGGCCCGGGCGAGCACCTGATCTACAGCAAATGGCACGTCGAAGACACGTGTACCCGCGCAGCATGTGCTCACCTACTTCTTTTCGTTCGAAGATCACCAACGCATCGATCGCCCGGGCATCTGGGCCGAGACGCACGCACATCGAGGACGTGGCCGGCCGTTGCCACGACGGGGCGTCGTTCGTGAAAGCGGTGGTGGACGATCTATGGCGCAAGTACTGGAACAAGGTGCAAGTGGGGTGGTACTGGATGGAAGGCGACGCCACCTTCATGTGCGAGTTTCGTTGGCCCGAGCCGGACACGTTGGTGATTGACAACGAATGGGTGGTGCACGACGGGGACGTCGGGTTGGGCGTGCATCAAGATCTAATGCAACGGATGGGCAGCACGGATGCCCAGGGTCGCATGCCCGGACCCCGCTTGACTGTGCAGCCGACCGTCAATCCCGTGACCCTGGAGAAAGATTGGGCCGGGCAAACCGTGCCGGCCTGGGAAATCGTCGGCAACAGCACAATCCTGTATCAACAATACTCGTGGGAACTGAGCGGGTTGAACGACAGGTGGTTCGAGACGCTCTTCGAGCAACGTGGGCCAGAGATCGACCGACGTCTTGTGCGACGTGGACGTGCAGAGCACAGGGCGAGGCCTGACACTCTTCGAACCCCGCCACGTGCAGTACGTGCCGGTGCGTCAACTCTTCTTCGACATGGTGGACGTGCACCTGACCGACGGTGACAGGCGGCCAGCGGCCGTGGGACGGGGCATGATGGTCGTCACCTTGCACTTCAAACGGAGCGACCTATAAAAAAGAGAGAAAGCCGAGCCGAGCAAGAAAGCCCAGCATGCGAGGAGACAGTCTGACGTGGTACACGCCCGATCACACCGGACGCGTTCTGGAGGGCATCTTGTTGTCGGGGGTCAAGACATTGTTGAAATCGGGGTTGGACGCTTTGGGCGGGCCCTGCGGCGTGGTCCGATTGGCCACCCAAACGCTTAAAAGACAAGCCCAACAGGCCGTGAAAGGGAAAGCGCAGAGCGTGGTGGGCCGAGCCAAGAAAACTGCCCAACGGAAAGTGCGAGGACTGGTGGGAGCCGCCCAACGAGCCGTGAAACGAAAAGCGCAGGGACTGGCAATTGGCACGGCCAAGAAACGATGACGCGTGGCGGATCTATTCGGTTGAAAGATGCAACCCGTGCAATCTCGACCGAGAATGCGGGTGGGTGAACGCGGTTTTTCGAGGCAGAGTGGAGGATGTCTTTGGAGCGTGGCCCCCATCCTACCGGCCTTCAAGCTGGCGGCCCGACTGCATAAAAGAAGCACGTGCCGTCCACGTCGAGCCATTCCTCAACGAGGTGGCGGTGTGAGATGCCGACGCCGACCCTGCCTTTGCACGGGGCCTCGCAGCCGGCGTACGCCGACGACTTTCAGTTGCTCAAGGTGGCGAGCACGGACACGTCGGCAGTGGCGTACCGCATGGTGGAACTGTCGCCGGTGACCACGGGCATCAATCCGGTGGAATTCGTGATGGCCGCCTTGCCCGAGTATGTGGATCTGAGTCACAGTTACTTTCGGATGCAACTCCGTTTGAAGAAGAGCGACGACGGCAACCTGGCCAGCGCCGACATGTTGTTTCCGACGCCCAACCTGGCCCACACGTTGCTCAAGCAAGTGATGGTGCACGCCAACGGCACCTTGATCAGTCCTCAGACAGACATGTACGCCTACAAGGCTTACTAGGAAACCTTGCTCAATTACACCAATGATGAAGGGGACACCATCTTGCAACCGCAAGGGTGGTTCAAGATCTACCGTCACGGCCTTGAACGGCCGTTTGCAAGAAGACGACGTCAAACTGACCTTCCACGTCTGCCAGTTGCGGTTGTCGGACACGTTGTACCGGGAATTGGAAGGGGCCCGACACGATCCGCGGAAACGGCAGGTGGCCAAGTACACGGTAGTGGGCAGCGAGATCCGGGTGTTTTCGCATCCGCAGAACCAATTGGATTTCGACGAGGGCAACCTGTTCCAAGGTTGGATCCCCGACCGGCTGATCGTGGGTTTGTTGCACACCAACGCCTACAACGGCAACGTGGCCTACCATCCCTTCACCTTCCAGAAATTCGGGTTGAGCAGCATCAAGCAGATCGTGCCCGGGGAAGAGTACCCTTACCAGACCTTGGAATTGAACACGGGCGACACGTACAAAGATCTGGACGGGTACCATCGCTTCTTGCAAGCCAGTGAAGCCTTGATGAAGAGCCGATCCAGCATGATCGCCCCCGAGCAGTGGGGTGGCACGGCGGGGTGCACCTTGTTCATGTGGAACAACGTACCCAGTGGGTCGGCAGACCGTGGCATGCTGAACCCACGTCAAGACGGCGACGTGCTTGTCCTCTTCCGTCTGGGGGCGGCCAAAGCCCATGTCATCAACGTGGTGTTGTACGCCGAATTCAAGAACGTGTTGGAGATCAACCCCGAAGGGGTGGTGCTGTACGTGTACCGGGTATAAAGCCCCCGACCCGAGAGAGAGAACCCAGCTCGACGATGGAATTTGTGGCCACCACCGACCGGCAGTTGGACTTTTTGGCTCGCGGTGATCCCACCTTGGCACGGTCTTTTGCCGGGGTGTTTGCCAGCGACACGCTGCCGACGCCGCCCGAACGAGACAGACCGCTTGGGTACATCGTCAACACGGACCCGCACGACCGACCGGGCACACATTGGATCGCCCTGTGGACCGAAGACGACCGATGCAAAGTGATGGACAGTTACGGCCTGCCGTTGGTGATCTATGACTGCTGCCCCTTGATGCAGTGGATTGTGTGCCATTGGCGATGGGTGGACACGAATCGACAGAGTCCGCAGATGTATTTGGCCGGCAAGTGCTGGGGTCATACGTTGGACGAGTTCGTGGACCTGTTCGATCCACAGGACCTGGTGCAGAACGACCATCGGGTGGGCTGGTGGTTGAAACGCGAGATCCGACGCCAAGGCGCCGACTGGACCCGTTTAGATTGGACCCAAGGGTCCCAGAGTAACGCATTGTCAATAAAACCGTTGGAACGATGTGTTTTTTCTTTTTTTCTCTGGTCGAACTCACCCATGGCTCAACGGCAGAGCAACCCCCCAAAAAACGAGGTGGTCGGTTCGACTCCGGCTGGGTGGAGGTCTTTTTCGAACCTACATCCTTGGGCTTATGAGGCCCACGCACTGACCCCTGTACTACGGTGCCGTAAGAAGGAGCATTGGCTGGGTTCTCCTCGAGTGGAGTACAGCCGCAGCCCCGATCTGAAAGAAAGGGGTCGGTCGAACCCATATAAACGTCCGAACGCGCGGGGGCATCCATGTGGGAGAAGGAAACGATGCCTGATCGACGTCTGACGCGTGCGCGGTTTCGACGGGAAATGATCGCCGGGGTGTTGGACATGCTCCGCACCTCGGACCCCGACGACCTGGATCTGGGAGCCCTGAGTCAGATCCTGACCTTGCTGTGTGCGGGACGCCCTTACGACGCCTTCGTGTAGGGGCTTGGGGAAAACGCTGTGGAAGAACTCGTGATGACCTTGGAGAACCGTGCGTATAAAGCTTTGGGACAGGTTTTCTGCTGTACAAATAGCTGTACAATGTCGCTGAATATTATTATTTGGACGGTATTCGCTGCAGTTACATAATAATATCCATCATTTGATTATTGTTTCACGTTAAAACCGTGACTCGCACGGCTTGCACCCTGGCTCGCATGACTCGCACTGTGACTCGCATGGCTCGCTGGCTCGCACATTAGGCAGACCCACCACGAACCAGATATATACGGATCCTTCAAACTAGACGTTTGTGTGTCAATTTGGCGAAATTATTTTGCAACAATCACTTCATTGTTATGGGCCTTTCTACACTAGCTTACAAACTTGGTTCATTAACCTAAATACGACAGAACTTTGATTTGTTGTTATATATAAAGGGGCTTCCTTCTTCCAACCTTTCAGGATTTTCGGGCTTCTGTTTGTCCTTGTCAGTTTCATACAGTGCTCAGCAGATTTATTTATTTTATTTATAACAATTTAATGGCAAACAGACACTGAAATTTACATTGATAGAAGAAGAAAAGGAAAAAAGATAAGGATAGTCTACAAAAGAGCCAAGGCCCAATAGGAGGTAAACCACCTAAGCAAAAGAAAAAAGAGCCTACAAGTATAATTGTATATGTATTGATTGCATTTTTTTTCGATTAAAACTTGGACCAGTAAAAAAAACCCCCTCATTTTGCAAGTAAAAAAATATCCTAATGAAAGAAAGCCCCTTTATTTTCAAAAAACTATGCTTGGTATCCAAATCATGTTTTCCATTGTTGCTTGGGTTCTAATTGCTACCAAGACAACACATAAATTTGCAGTAACACTTCTTTACATGCATGTGCCAAAGTGGAAATTGTATAAGACGGTGTCATACATGAAGGCAGATGTACAATGCAGCAAAAAGATAAAAGAGGAAAGGGAATGGACAGACGGAGAAAATGAAGAGCTGATAGACTTTTACGGTAATAACAAATAAAGGGATCTATTTTTAAAAATGAATTCCAAAAAAAAACAAACAATTAAACAACTTTCAGAATTGAAAAAATTATAAGGAGAGAAAAACAATAGAGCATCAGGAAAATGGCTTGGATACCCAGATAAATTGAATTCATGGGTAAATATTAGCGAGTTTTAAAAAATATAATTATAAATTGTTCAAAAAATTTTTAAGTAAATTCATTTAAATTTAAGTTTTTGAACATTTCACTAATTTTAAATTTATATTCAAATGAATAATCAGTTTTAATTTTGTAGTCCTTATTAATAATAGTTGGGTCATGTTTAATTAATATTTTTAATATTTCAATATCTTTGAAACTAACACTTCCTTGAAAAGCTATAGGTTCAATTATCATTTCAACTGCACTATCATCTATAGGTGCATTCTTTTCAATTAAAAATTTGAGCAGTTTAGTATCTTCAGATAAAACTGCATATTAATAGTTTGACCAGTTTAATATTTCCAGATGAAGCTGCATATTCAACTGCTGTATTACCTATAGGTGCATTACTTTCAATTAACAGTTTGATATATTTTCAGATGAAACTGCATATAAAACTGCATTTTTATGTTTTTCAAGTCAACCTTGTTCTCTTTTAACTTTTTTCAATTTTTCTTAATAAATTCTAAAACTTGATTGCTTATAAACTTTTCTTCACTTATAAATTTTTTGCTATTTTTTTACATTTGTTTGTGATATGGACGAGATTTCTTTTTTTCTTTAATAAACCACCTATTTCCACATTTGCAACAAATATCATGATTACAAGTGTTAGTTTTATTATATTCAAATTTTCGTAACATACTACACATTCCATTTCTTTTATTGATAAAGACATTTTTAAAAATCAATTTTATGTTTTGTGAACATCAGCAAATCACATGCAAAATTGGAACGTTTAAGAA
>BLFK01000231.1:404965-407465 GCA_014634185.1 Astreopora myriophthalma | reverse complement strand
AGCAAATACAAGATTTGTTGTATTCATGAGTTCTGTGTTAATGAGCTCTTAAAAGTTGAGTTCCAGGTTCTCAGAAATTGATAACTTGTCTTGCCAGTGTAAGCACGTTCTGGGTTCATCTCGTTGTAGTGCCAATGATTTATGCAAAGCAACTCATTATCCTTTTATACCGGTTAGCAATAATTACGAAATATAAAACATTTTCCCTGTTTCTATCGAGTTATAGAAACCCGAGTGGAGGTTTGGGAGAACGAGAACGAGTTCTCCCAAACTTTCACGAGTGTTTCTATAACTCGATAGAAACACGAAAATGTTTTCTATTTCTTTTCGAAAACAGGCCAAGGAAAATAACGAAAAACGCAGAAACCTTGATAGTTTTATTTATCAGCAAAACGTAGATTCTCTGCACCACGCAATTTACACGTCAGAACACACGTCAGCACACACGGGAATGCCGTGACTCTTGCCCGTGACTACGACAACTTCTTTGTGTTTCTATCGAGTTATAGAAACACGATTATTAACCAATCAGCGCGCGTATTTTCCTTGAGCTATTTCCTAAAGCTTCATAGTAACTTTTTTTAGGGATTTGTACGGGAGTGGTAAAGACGCTATGGGCGAAGGATTTATGATTTATAAGAGAATCTTGTGTAACCCAAGATCTTTTATTTGCATATTTTTAATCATATCATTGATTTTTTTGAAAAATAAGCTTGCCTGTAACCTGCCATGCAAAATCAAATTAACCCAATACAAAGATAAGTCTTTGGAATGCAATAAATGAGATTTGTATCTCCTGGAATGCTGTGACGATACTTCTTGGTGTTAACTTGTACATGTCATTCATATGCCTCTGAGTTTGCTCACGTGCTTTCTTCAAGCTCTTTAAGGCAATCTTGCACTGTTATTTCTTCCTGTGGTTGATCCTGAAAGGCACAAGACAACGTCATTGCAGAATGCATCTTTCGATGGATTTTTATACGCTACCACGTGTAAAGTACAATGTACTTTTAAGTGATATAGTTTTTTCCCCAGAAATTACCGAAACCCTTCAATCACGTTGTAGATCATTTGCAATATAGTTAATAGATATAATTGAAATAAAGCAACTCGGAACTCGCAAAATAGTCCAGTCAGACTGCTAGCCTAGATGCTGGTGGAATTGGATCCTCTGTGGCTGTGTCCCTTTGCAAATCATGTTCAATTCGTTACTTCGTGGTCAATGTCGACAGGATCGAAAGGCTACCGCGGATCCCTTAAGACATGAGCAGTGTAGCAATGAAAATAACTCGCAATAACATTTATTTTCATTTACTTCCAAAAGAAAAAGAACCTTCTGTCGCAGTTCCATATGTCGTTTTTGTGAGTCTTGCAGACATTTTACCAGCAGGGGTTTGCATTTTAGCTATGAATATGCTGCTACCTCTGAAATGAATACCGCTGATAAATTGTTACATGGATTCAGTAATTTCTAAAGCATACGGAATAAGGGCGATAAGCTTTCTTTACCATCAGAACATCTAGAAGATTTAGAAGAGGACGAGAGCTATCTGTTTTGTCACCATGGATTCGTCACATAAATATGAGTCTTCTGTCATGGTTTTGTATAGTTTGTACTTTTTTTGATATGCACTTCTCCAAGCTAATTGAACATAAGGTACTTAAGGAAAGATGATTTTATAGTAAAGATGCCTCATTTGACAGGGCGATAGATTAGAGTATATACACGGGAAGTATGGTGTTTGAAGGATACTTTATTTATGTCGCACCAATCTTTTGCTTTTTTTCATTTCAATATTCATTAATTCTTCAACATTCCCAAGGTCGCAAGCATTTTCATACATTTCTGTCATGTCGTGTAAATATTCTGAGCGCCAAACCATTGGAGCATTTCACAGGTTATTGTTTGCGTTGAGCAAACAGTATTCCCCAATTGCACAAATTGTCTATTTGTTAGATAGCTCGTAAAGAAATGGAAGGATTACTCCACTTATCCCATATAGTTCCATTTTTCCAAGAAAAATTGTGTGATTTACAGCATCAAAAGCTCTGGAAAACTCCTTATGAGAATGTTAGTTATCTGCAGTTTCAGCTATCACTTCTGCAGTACAATAAGCTTTTCTGAAATTCGTATAGGATACTGCACTCGTTCAGGTAGTTAACAAGCTGAACCTGTTTATCAAGTGGAGACACTTTTGAGAGCTTGATAATATCAGGAAAGATCCCTTGCTGCGAAGACCGGTTGAACACTTTTGTCCAAGGCCTCTAAATAAAGTTGGATGGAGTATCATACATTTTCTGGGAATGCCTATTGTGGATTGGACTCATTACTCATTAGGGACTTTAAGATCTACGACGGCAACGTCAGCGAGAACCCCACCACACAATAGACTTTAATGAACAAAACAATGGCTCTGTACGTGCGCTTTGAACTTTGGTACATTTCTTTCCCCATTCTCTGCCAATCAACAACGTCAAATGACCAAATCTCAAGTTTTAA
>BLFK01000231.1:397465-399965 GCA_014634185.1 Astreopora myriophthalma | reverse complement strand
ACCAAGATAGGCAATGTTGAACTGTATGCTTCACTCATAATTTTTTTTGATCAAAACATTTTTCTCTATATGAAATATGTTAAAAAATAGATATACATACAGGTTGTAAATATGATTGTTCAAAGATTGTTCTTGTTTCAGACAGTTTAGTTGTAAAAATATTGCTTAGCATCTAATTACAAGCATGATTGGTAAATAAAATTCAATAATATGAGGTTTAAATACCACTTACTATTTCACCCTTTGTATACTCCATAATATCGTCAATAGTCCGAATAGTTTCACCTATAAACCTGCCCTCCACATACCCACTTTGATTATTATGAATAATACTTGGTAGAACTTTTTTAACGCGGTATGCTAAGGCCTTGGAAAGCAGCTTAACATCCGTATTCAGTAAATAAATAGGCCTCCAGTTGCTTAGCAGTGTTTTGTCCTTATCTTTCTTATCGATAAGAGTTACTATCGCCTGCTTCTGAGAACTCGACAGGTGTCCTGAATCAAACGCTGCATTAAACGTTTCAACTAGGCTATGGCCAAGGAGGTGTCAGAACAGAACGTTTTATAGAATTAATTAGGAAGGCCATCGATTCCGGGGACTTACAAGTACTTAATACTTCTGTGATTTTCTCAATTGTCACTTTTCCTTCACATAACTTGTGCAATTCTTCAGAAAGCTTTCGTATATTTCCATTTTCAAAAAATAATTTACTCTCATCCGAATTTAAATTAGGATGTTTTGATGTGTACAGTTCTTTATAGAAAATTTTCCCACTTTCCAATATTTTATATGGGTCGTACGTGACAACCCCACTTAGATTCAATTTTCTAACATGTTTGCAGATATGATTTCTTTTCTCTAAACTTAGAAAGTATTTATTACTTTTCTCTCCGTGTTCATGCCACCTTGCCCTGGCTCTCACAATTATTCCCTCAGTCTTCCTCTCTTCTAGAAGTTCTAATTCTGATTTAATTTTCTCTAAGTTATAACATGTGTCCTCTGACGGATTCAGTTCATGAACAACCTTAAGCCAACCTTAAGTCAGATTCTTCTTTCTTTTTTCTGTTGCAACCTTTTTTGAAAAATCTACAGAAAATGCTCTAATTTTAAATTTTATCCATTCCCAGGCCATTTTGCTATCATCAAAGAATTGTTTTGACTCCTCCTCCCAAAGGGGAATATTACACTCCATGGCGTTCACATAATCGTCGTTCATTAGAAGAGAAACATTCCATTTCCAGAAACCTGGACCTTTTAAGAGCAACTCTCCCTACGATCCTCGTATCCAATTTTCATCCAGAAATAGATTTCGCTCATAATTGTTCTATCAACTTCACTTGGCAAGTAGATAACAAATATGAAATAATATCGGAGAAATTGAACTTTAAATCGGAACTTTTGGCATCCTGGAATGTGCTCAAAATTAGTGGTGAGCTCGAGAATTTTGCAAGACTTGCAGCTGTTAGTTCTTGAGAATACGGATCATCTAACCTCTAAATCTAAATTCCCTAGTTAGAAACAACGACCCTTTGACCCTTTATTATACAAATAATTACAATCATAAGCTTTCATTAGTGTAATAAATCTGACGGCAGAAAGTTTCTCTTGTTTGAGCTCTTATCGCAACATGCGATTTAAGCTAAGCTCAGAGGAATAAATTGCAAAACTGGCTCGTACTCACAGGCTCTTCTACACGTCAATGCAAAGTTCCATCCATCATCTGTTAAAATCAGTTAAAACATTTGGCCGCAATCTAATTCTAGTTCCACACATGCGACGTGAAAGTTGTGACATTAGGCTGTAACGCGGCCATATTTCCATTGAGCACGTCATAAACAAATGTTAGTAACAAACCAAGAAATCAGATCTCTTGCCCTTAGAATTCCTCTGCGTGGTATGATGAAACATTTTCTTACCAAATGGATCGCAATACAAACGCTGGAAGATTTTCATCAAAGCTGTCTTGTAACGAGAAAAGTCTATTACATTAACACATAGTTAATAGAGGGGAACTGGTTATGGAACCCGGCAAACTTCAAACGAATAGGTTATTGTTCCATTTTATCAACGTCAGTCTAGCGTGACCGTGCACACAGTTTAAAATAGCGGACTGCTTCGCTCGATAGGTTGTCGCGTTTCAAGTGCTTAAAATGTAGTTCTATCAACTTATTTAGTTTCTGAAAATACATCTAATAGTTTCATATCATGCCTGGGGATAACTGTTCAGTATTTGGTTGCGGCACGTGCCGTAGATCGAAGGGAATCGGCATTTGGAAACTACCTGCTCCTCGCAATGAAGGATACAAAAAATGGCGCCAAGACTGGCTCAACGAGTTGACCAAATCAAGAGTTATCTTCGACCAGCAATTTCGAACCCAGTGTAATGATCGGAACAAAATAAATGATACTTCCTTTTGAAACGCAACTCCTTTAATCGTCGAAACTGTCACTCGCTTTAAACACTCGAAACACTTTTAACACTCGAAAAACAAACTCGAC
>BLFK01000231.1:374217-397457 GCA_014634185.1 Astreopora myriophthalma | reverse complement strand
AAATTTCTTTTATCTTTATTTTTCTTTGTTCTTTGTTTTCTTACTTGTATAATGTGTCTCGTTAGTTTAATTACTTATTGTTAATGTATCATTGTAGTAAACCGTAATTAGTGCCGTATAAAGAATAGTTTGTAAGTTTATGTGTTCCTAAAGTGTCGATTGCTATATACTATTATAACTGTAGGATTACAAGTGTCGTGCTTAAACAGTAAGTTTGTCAGTAAGTGTTAATTGTAGAATAAATTATTATGTAAAGATGTAAATGTAAGTAACGTGTTGTAAAGGGTCGAATAGAAAACGGTTGATCGAAGAAGACAGTTGAGCAGGGAGAGTCGCAGAGAGATTCACTGCTAAAGAATCGTTGGCAGGAACCGGCCGAAATCAGAGGCAAAATCCTTTTGTCAACGGCGGTATCAAAGTTTGAACTGTGACATTGAAAGAACTGTGAAGAACTGTGAAAGAACTGTGAACTGTGCTAAACTGATAAGGTTATAAAGTTGAAGACGAAAGAGAAGGACGAAGAGCTGGGGAGTTGACGGTGGCACTGTGAGACAGGCGAGAGAGATTGCAGAGTTTCACTGAGGACGGCAACGCGTACGGGAGAGGTTTGTCGTGGAGTTTGCAAGGTTGGCTGAAGTTTGTTGTTTAGTTGGTTATATGGAGCGCGACATAAGAAGGAACTGAACTGTTAATATTGTAAATATTTAGTGTAAATAGTAAATTTAGAATTGTCATTTAAGTTTAGTTTTAGGAATTTCTACCTTTTTCTGTAATATTATCTTCTAGTTTCTAGTTGTTGTTTTTTTTAAAATTAAATCATTCATTTGTTTTATTTTAGTAGTTTCATGGTCGTGTGTTGTGCGTTTGTGGGAAGGAGTGTTTGTGTAGCGTTCTTTACTCTATTGTTTTGTTTTGGTGACCCGCGTCACACAGCATACTACAGTTGCTTTACGATCAATTCTGAGGTGAATCACAGATTTAATATTTCAATAGAGTGGTTTTCATTGGACTGTGAAAAAATTACTATAATAGTCAGTGTTTATTATTGCCTAATAGTCACATTCAAACAAGAGAAAATGATGTGTTTTTATGGGCTTAGGGTAGGGTGTACTAGTGTATTAATTTAGAACAAAATTACCGTGTTGTGTTTTTGTACCCATACAAATAATTGTTTTGTGGTTAGTTTTTAAATCTGTGCAATTTTTTATAGGTACATGTGGAACGATGGTAGCTACATTCTATGGCAGCATATTGTTCAAATCTACTACCAAGACGCCGAGAATGGCCTGAAGTTAATGCCAAGGTTAACTTTTGACCACATCAAGTTGAATTCTTATTCAACTATGCGGGTCAGTTTGGCTGCCCAAGTACTAAGCTCTACTGTTGCTGCAGTGTTAAGATCCTTTGGCCCTCCTGATGCACAAGCTACGTCAAAGCTGTGTCAGATAATGGATTCATTCTTTGACTGCCTGCCAGCACAACAGAGCATCGTACCAAAAGGAAACCATTTCTTGCTCCATACACATCAGTGAATGATGCAAGATTTCTGTGGCTAGAGAATGACTTCCTTCCATACCTCACAAGCTGGAAAAACAGTGTTGACCAGCGCCCTGGTAATTTCACACAGAATGCCAGGAGTAGAATGTTTTTATCCTGGCAGACCTTTGAAGGCTTGAAGATCACAGCCCGCTCTGTCATAGATGCTACAAAGTTCCTTCTCAATGAAGGAATGGAGTATGTCTTGACAGAAAGGTTTTGCCAGGATCCTCTGGAAGAGTACTTTGGGAACCAGAGGAAACTCGGAAGGAGAAATGACAACCCTGACGTGAGAATGTTTGGCTACAACAACAACAGCATCAGAGTACAGAGAGCAATTTCATGCCAATCTGGGAATACTCGCGGAAGGAAAGACAGAGAGAAATCATGGGTGAATGTCAGCGATGACCCAGTACCAAAGAGAAAGAAACATTAAGATCTCATGGATTTAATACCATACTTAATGCTTTTAAAGGTCAGCACACAAATATCATGCAAATTGTTCTCACTGTGACTGAATTTTGACCCTATGAATTACAGCACTAATTAAATCTGCCACAAAATTCCTGTTCAATGCATTCGTGCAATAATTTGTCACGGAGACATACAGTAGTATGGAACATGTCCCATGGTCTTTCAGTCAAAACACCTGATCTGTGGGCTTGTAAACTTCATATTGATTTCAAGAATATATTTTTGGACTCAAATTTGATTTTAAAATTGATTCTTGAAATCAATAATAGTCTAAGTGCCCATGATTCAAGTATTTTGACAGTAAGTTACTTTTTAACAATGTATAAACAGTGGCATGTGATAGGCTGGTTGGCACAAGTACAAAATCAATCATCATGATACACGTTTTTAAGCCTTTTTGGACTTTGAAAAAGCATTTGATAGCGTTGAATGGGATTTTCTTCACACATGCCTAGAGGCCTTCAATTTCGGTTCTGATTTCAAAAAGTGGATCTCCGTATTTTATACTGATATTTCCAGCTGCGTTTGTAACGATGGATGGCAGCCCGAGTTTTTTAAACTCGAAAGAGGCGTTCGTCAAGGTGATCCTTTATCTCCATATCTTTTTATTATCGCGGCAGAAATTTTGGCGAGTGCTATTAGATCAAATACAGATATTCATGGAATTAATCTGGGAAATAAAGATATTAAATTATTACCGTACGCAGATGACACAACTGGCATATTGAGAGAAGAAGCATCGTTAGGGTCGCTCTTACAGGTACTGAGGAGATTTGAAAAAGTCTCAGGTCTAAAAATCTCAAAATCTGAATGCAGGTGGACAGGAGAGAGTCCTAACTGCAAGCGTGAAATTTTCGGGTTAAAACGGCCCGAGCGTCCAAGCAAATGTTTAGGCGTATATATCACTTATGATTATGACGAGTTTATAAAATTAAACTATAAGCAGCGCCTGAAGAAAATGGAAAAAAACGCAAATTGGTGGAAAGGTAGAGGGCTGACTATTTATGGTCGTGCACAAATAATTAATTCACTCCTTCTCCCAAAGCTGATTTACTTGTCAAGTATGTTTCCAGTACCGGAGGAGGTTATTAAGGAAGCCAACAGAATTATTTTCAAGTTTTTGTGGAAGGGGCAGAGTAGCACGAAATGCAGTAATTAATACTTGTGAGAATGGGAGTTTAAAAGTATTAGACTTTGAAACTATGGTGAAATCTCTCAGACTGACGTGGTTGAGAAGGCTTTATTCTGGGGAGGATGCTGGCTGGAAAAGTTATTTCAGTTTTTTTTTTAAAAGGTTTTGGGGGAGATTTTGTTTTTCACTGTGATTACGACCCAAAAGATTACGATATAGCTAATAAGTGTTACTCTGAACTTGTTCAGTTTTGGGCAGACTTTAGAAATGCCTTTACGGATGAAGATGAAAAAGCATCTGTTATATGGAATAATAAAAATATCAGGATAAATGGAAAGCCAGTTTTTTATAGACAGTTCTTTGACAAAGGTTTAGTTTCAATTAGCCAACTTCAACCTCAGCAGAACCATTTAGAGTCTTTGGATTCTCTAAGGAAAGATTTGGGGTTGCAGTGCAGCTTCTTAGTATGGGCTGGTCTTAGATCTGCGATTCCGGTATCATTAAGAAGTCAGGTAACTGAGGTAGGGCAATTAGACCGCCCAAGATTTTACCATAATGGTATGTCTTTTGATGCGACTTTGGCAAAAAGTAAGTATTATAATTTGCTTATTCAAAGAAAAGATGTTTTGCCAAGAGGTGCTAAAAGGTTACAAGATAACTTTAATCTTGACTCTGCCCTTTTATCAAATATCTACCTTCTGTCACGCAATGTCTGCATTGAAACTTATTTAAGAGATTTCCAATGTAAAGTACTTAATTATATAACATGCACTAACCTTCTTCAGAAAAAAATGAGAATACTTGATTCAGATATGTGCACTTTTTGTAATCGCTTTAAGGAAGATATAGAGCATCTATTTTTTCACTGTCCTTTCTCTTTATCGTTTTGGAGAGATTTTGAAGCTTTTTGGAACATTAATATGAATGAGATTATTAACTTATTTGTGCAAGACGTAATTGTGGGCATTAGCAATGAAACGTCTCAGCTCTTAAATTACTGTATTTTAGTTGGAAAATTCACCATCTTTCAATGCCGCAAAAATAATATGAAGCCTAGTTTGGAGTTATTTAAAGTTAAGTTACATCAAAAGTACTCAACGGAGCTATTTATTGCTCAAAAGTTTAGGAACAAATGGAAGTTCAAGCCTCTAACTTAATTGCAGTAATTGTAATTAGATAATGTATCCCTTTCCGAAGTTTAGAATAGCCCGAACACTTTTTGTTCTAATGTGTGTTTCCTGTTGTGTATGTATTGTGTGTGTGTGCGCATGTGTAAGCTTAATGCTAAGGACTGTTATTGATTGTATTCATTTGTAATTTGTAGCAACAAACTTAATAAAGGAACAGTTAAGGAAAAAATAAAAATAAAAACTCAGGAATGGTCAGACATCACCACAGAGGAGACCACCAAAGCCATCCACAAGACCAGCAACTGGAAAGCCGCAGGATGTGATGGTGCGGCTAACTTCTGGCTCAAACAACTGACTAGCTTATACGCCGAACTAGCCATCACCTACAACAAAATCCTCAAAATCCAGAAGACCAAAATCTGAAGATGCAGAGAATCCTAAAAACTACAGGCCTATCACATGCCTGCCAACTATGTACAAGGTCCTGACCTCCATCATAACAGAAAGGACCTACATTTTTCTCGAAAGCAACAACCTGCTCCCCAAAGAGCAAAAAGGATGCTGCTGCAGGAGTTATGGCTGCAAAGACCAGCTCCTCGTCAACAAAGCCATCCTTGACAAGATGAGATCCAAGTGCCGTAACCTCTCCACAACCTGGATCGACTACAGGAAGGCCTTTGATAGTGTGCCCCACACCTGGATCATCAAGAGTCTCAAACTCTACAAGATCTGCCCCACTATCACCCAATTCATGCAGAAAAACATGGAAGTCATGGAAGACAATCCTCCACCTAAAAAATAAAGACATGATGATAAAGACATGATGACTTCCAGAAATCGAATCGAAATCTATCGAAATCAAGTGGCATCTATCAGGGAGACTGTGTCACTTCTAGTCTTTTGTATTGCTCTTGCTCCTCTAAGCTCCCTCCTGAACAAGAGTGGCTATGGGTAGAACACCCCCCACGGAAAGATCAGCCACCTCTTCGACAAGGATGAGTTGAAGACCTACACGAAAAATGATGACAAGCAAACGGGCCTGCTAAGAACCAATATATCTTTCAGTGACAATATAGGCATGAAGTTCGGATTGGACAAGTGCTTCAAGGCCACCTTCAAGAGAGGGCGACTAGACAACTCCAGTAACATCGAGCTTGATGTCAACACTGTGATCCAGGACCTAGAACAAGAGTTGGCCAAACTTGATACAAAGACTAGGAAGTTCCTGACAATGTGGAAGATGCACCACCCCAAATCTGAGGTGCACAGGCTGTAGCTGCTCAGAACTGAAAGAGGTAAAGGGCTTATACAGCTGGAGCTTTTCTATAAGACAACCACTATCGCTCTTGATAAATACCTCCCGGAGATGCACACCCTTCTCCACTTTGCCAAAGACCACAATGATAGGAAATCCTTGTACTTCATCAGCAGACAGTCAATGAAGTTTAGTTGGGAACTGGAAGTGCCTGCGATACCATCTGCAGAGGATGAGGTGGCCCAACTCCAAGGTCGCCAACAGCTCAGGTCCAAGTGGGAATCAAAAGTGCTCCACGGCAAATACCTACAACGGGTGAAAAAGGCTGACGTGGACCAAGACAAGACCCACAGATGGCTAAAAGCAGCTGGCCTCAAGGCAGAAACCAAGGGCTTTATCATCGCAGCCCAGGATCAATGCCTTCCAATACGTTGGTACCAACATAACATTCTCAAGAAGTATGAAGGGAACCTAAAATGCAGACTGTGTGGCCGCTTTGATACATTCACCGCCACAACAGGGCAGCATGAACCCAGGACTGTCACCGAGAAGGGAACTGTCACCGAGAAGGACAATGTCACCATTCTGTGGGACATGCCCATCCACACTGACAGGACCATCGCAGCTAATAGGCTGGACATTGTGCTAAAGAACAAGAAGGACAAAACCTGCCTTCTCATCGACATGACTATACCCCTCGCCACCAACACCTCAGTCAAAACCACGGAAAAGTGTAACAAATACAAAAATTTGGAAATCAAGGTAGAGAGAATGTGGGGGCTCAAAACAACAGTCCCGGTGATTATGGCAGCCTTTCGTACCATCAAGAAGGACATGGAAAGCTACACCAACAAAATCCCTGGCAACATCAACATACATGAAATCCAGAAAATAACTCCCCTTTCTACAGTCTACCTTCGCAGGCGGGTCGTACCTATCAAGTAGAAACCTCTTTGCCTCCCAAAGTGCATGGCTTGGACTCAGAGAGAGAAAATCACTCGCAATCACACTAATATATAATAATAATAACAATAATCATAATGATAACAAGACCCCTGTGGCCTTGAAATACCGGGTTGGCATCCGGCGGGGTATGGTGATGCCTCATGGGCAGGAGGGGCTTTTAAGTCTTGGTGGACAGCTCTCCAAAGATGGTTTCTCGAAGAAGAAAAACTGGTGGTAGTGGCATATTAAGACCTTTGCCCCTTAAATTATATTTTGTAATTCTTGATCTAAAAAAACTAGATATGTGGAGCCAGCGCGTTAAAGACTTCGTTAACATAAGGTTTGAAACTTAGCTTTTTGAACTATTGGTCTTTCTGAAACCAAAATTACGTTTGGGATGGATCCTTATATAAATACTGATCTTTCGGGCTATTGCTTTTTGTCCCAACCATCTATGTCTAATGCTGGGGGTGTTGGTTTCTATATTAAAAATAATATTTTCTACCCTAAAAGAAATGATTTACGCACTACCTAACCAAACTATTTGGGTTGAATTTGAGGTCCCACACCAGCACAATGTTGTCTGTGGATTAACATGTAGGCATCCAGAGATAAGATAAGACAGCTGAAGTTTTGTACAATGCTACTGAGAAAATAAATAATGAAGGGAAATTTTGTTTGTTGATGGGAGACCTTCATATCAACCTACTGAACTGTGTCTCTCACTTTGGAATTGAAGAGTTTGTTAATACCTTAGGCGGTTATGCTTTCCATCCTCAGATCCTCAAACCTACTAGAATAACTAACCATTCTGCAACTAGATATTTTCTTTAATTCCCTAGAACACCATGTTATTAGCAAGAATATTGTCTGTGGTATCACTGATCATTTGCGTAAATTTTTTATCATAAACAAGTTACCTATTCCCAAAATCTATAAGTTGTTCAAGAGGAACTACATGTACTCCAAGCTTGATAGTAGGCACTTATAACTGAAGTTGAAAATGTGAACTGGTCAGAGGTTCTGGGTAGTGAAGCTAGAGCCACTGATGCCAACACAGTCTTTCAGAACTTTTATGATCGCATTACTGAAATTATTAATAAAGATGCTCCTATTCGTAAACTTTCTGGGTGACCCCCGGCATCAAAACTTCCATAATGAACAAGGAGAAGTTTTATAAGCAACTTATTGAGACTAGGAATCCCTATGTTTTAACTAAGTATAAGTACTATTGCAATACGATTACTCACTTGCTTAGACTGAGCAAGCAGAGCTACTACCATAATTATTTTGTAACTAATAGTAAAAATATTAAAGGAGCCTGGACAGGAATTAAAGAGCTAATTTTTCTGAAACCTAAAGGTTTAATTCTCCTACTAAACTTGTTAACAATTCTACTTTAAGGGACTCCAAGTCTATAGCCTTGGCATTTAACAGATACTTTTCTAATCTTGGCAGAAAGCTAGCAAATAAAATTCCTCCTGTTGATACTGACCTTCAAGTCTTTCTTAGACCTTCACTAGTAAATAGCTTTGTTCTACTCCCTGTTACATCAGCTGAAGTAAACAACATGATTTCTAGCCTACATTTGTCTAAAGCTGCTGGTCCTCTTAGCATCCCTGCGTGCTTGCTGAAGGTTATTAAAACCTGCATATCATTTCCTTTACAATTAATTTATAGGCTCTCCTTTAGTAGTGGTTGTGTGCCAGACCAATTTAACTAATCTAATGTTATTCCTATCCACAAGAAGGACTCTGTGACCTGCATGAACAACCATCAACCGATTTCTCTGCTTTCTATTGTCAACAAAATATTGGAAAAAACTTGTGCATAAGGGACTAATTAATTTTATTGATAAACACAACATTTTTTGTTAATCAGTTTGGCTTTAGAGAAAAACACTCTACTGTGCGAGCTATAGACGATGGCTTATTTTCCTGCGGGATCCTCCTTGATTTCTCAAGAGAATCCGTGGAATTGCAAATGAGTGGTTCACTTGGTTCACTTGTATTGGAATACTTTCCAAAATTAGGTACTTTGTTAGCTAACAAGTCCTTGTTCAGTTATACTGCACACTTATTTATCCCTTTTTGGCTTATAGCTTCATTACCTGGGGAAATGCATATCGAACCTCACTACAGCCTCTTATTACTTTACAGAAAAAAGCAGTTAGAATTATAGCTTTTCTGATTATAATTCCCATCCTAGTCCTCTCTTGGGTCCTCTCTTGGTAAGTTGGGGCTTCTTAAATTAGATGATTTAATATATCTAGACAGTAGACAGTGCTCTTTTTATGTCAGCAGGGCTAAATTTTTGATTTCTACAAAAGAAGATCTAAAAACAGCGAGTCATTTTCGTTTCAAAAAGTTCTAAAATAATCTGTCATTTCCAAATACTGATTGGTTCCTTGGTGTACTTTATATGCAACTAATTGTGTGTACAGCCCTTGTTTTTGCTTCTTTATTTGTTTGTTTGTGTATTTATTTATTACAGTTTTAAACATTTTTTCTTCATGTGTTTGTGTGTGCATTTGTGTATTTATTACAACCTAACTATCTAGTTACTACTTACATTTTTTTTTCAGCATGGCCCAGCCGCTCATCAGGGTGATTAGCTTTTGCTATTTCTGAGTGGCTGTGCTCTCTTTTCCTTGCAAACACTTCCTTTAATTACCTTCTGTTGTATCAAGAGCACAATAAAGATTGCTGTTGTTGCTCTCTAATTTTACATTACCAATACTATCTTAGCAATACAGCTAAGCTACTCATAAAGCCTCTTCGGACCAACTCTACATTCCCTTTTTTTCGAACAAATAACAGAACCTTTTGCCCGACAATTATTTGTCGGTACTTTTGGAATGATCTACCACTTTCTATCCGTTCTAAGTCTTAAAAAATTCTTTTAAGAACGCTCTCTGTGAACATTACCTTTCTCAATACCAATTGTTGTCATTTTTTACTTTTCATAACAGTATAAAAAACTGTTTCAACTATTTGATACTTTTTCTAATTACCAGGGCATGGTATTAGTTCCACTATTTCTTGCCCCTTTCTCTTATTATTATCACTCTGTATATTATATTTACATTGATTAAATGGAGAATAAACTAATCAAATGTACCTTGAAAAAGAAAACATCACTGCAAGGAAAAGAAAACAAGAATAGAAATTGAGCTTCTGCCTAGTGCTTGGCTTGACGATGTACAAAGACTGCAAAACTCACTTCATCAGAATTCCATTTTAAAGTGTTTCGAAAAGGTTTTTGTCAGAGTGGGTGAGTGGAAGCCACACACGCCATACCTAAGCTGCTTACATCAGATGATGAATTAAAAGAACAAAAGTACTACTGCAAAAAAGTATGTGTTTTATGCACTGACATTACTGTTGCACATGCCCAATTCCCTATCTTGTTGTGTTTTTAGAAATTTCTGGTGGTAATACTTCTGTTTCCAATCTGTAATTTTTTTTCTTCTTTGCATGTTGACTACACTGCTTCCGAAGTGTTAAGGCTATAAGATGCTAAAGTAACAGTCACCAGCTACTATTCAAAGGGGACAGACTCTAAATAAATGTTGCTTCTAAAAATATCTGAAATCCTTAACTGTTCATCAGCAGGATGCCCAAAATGTGTGCAATTCCACAATTGGTTTCGGCTCCATTAAGTCCTATACTAATTGCAGAACATTTTAGGAGGAGCGACCCACAATGTGAGCACAGTTACTGACAAGACACATTGGTAAGAAAAACAATGAGGCGCCAACTAAATAAGCGAAGCACATGTACAACTAGAGGAAAATTGCGTGCATGCAACTGCATCATGTAGAATACAGAAATTAAATAGGGGTGAGAGGATGATATAAAGGATTAAAATAACACTGTTTTTTGTTTCTTCAAACAGCTGTCATCAATGGATTGTTGCTCCTCCATTCGCAATGATAACTGCTGGGATGGCTTCTTAAAGCACATGGTCAATGTACTTGTTACATTTATCCACTGTTACCTTTCTGGCCCAAAACTTCTTGTGCCGTCCACAAGTTCTTGCTTGATAATGGGTTCACTCGAGATTCCAAGTAAAATTTCAGCTCATGCCATAAATCTTCAATTGGGTTCAGATCAGGACTTTCCGAAGGGGTGGGCCACCAACTGATTTTCTTCCCCTCCAGGAAAGCCTTGGCGCATCTGGAAGTGTGTTTTGGATCATTGTCTTGCATGAATCTGTGCTCCGGCAGCTTGCTTGAGTGCATTTTCCAAAATACCGCAATACAGGTCAGCCTCCATTATTCCATCGAAGATACAGATCTTGGTTGCACCTTGTCGGCTAATTCCCACCCAAACATGCACTTTCAACGGGTGCTTTGGTTTTGGTTTTCTCTTGGCTGGCTCTCCAATCTTGTGATGGCACGTTCTGTGAAACTGTTCCAGGGAGATAGAGCACTTATTAGTAAAAATAATATCATGAAAGGTATTGCCAGTCTCCACAACTTTGTGGGCAAACGCCAGCCGCTTGATTTTGTTTGTGTCACGAATTAGCTGACAGTATCTGGTCTTTTGCAGAGTCCAGCCTTGTTGCTGTCGTGATCTCCAAACAGTGGAGGCATGAACCATCACACCACGCCTGGCCAACCGTCTTTGAATCTGGTGACTTGTCGTTTCATCATTTTTCCGCATCTGTGACTCGATAAAGGCCTTTGCTGCTTCATTCAACTTCCTTGGCCGTCCTGATCTCGCAAGATTCTCTGTAGATCCAGTAAGCTTGATCTTTCCAACAATTCTAGCAACACTTGGATAACTTACTGATAAGCTTTCAGTCTTCAATTCCTTGAATATCGCTACAGGATGAAGACCTTGTCCAAGAAGAGATTCAATTCGCTTTCGAGTATAAGTCGTCACTTTTGGCATGATCGCTCATGAAAGATGTGTATCAATAAGTACTGGTTCCAATTGTTATTATAATTACAAAAGATATGCTATTTGAAATAAAATCTTCAGCTGATTGGTACATGTCTTTTATTGGAAGATCATAGTAAGCAAGCTTTCCGCCCTCGGGTCCTTTTTTGTCGCCCGTCTTGCAACGTACAGCCTGTAATGGCACAGTTATCCGATATTAAAAAGAATATCAACAAGTCGAGCATCCTTGACGTCTGCTTCCATCAAGTGAGCAATGGAAGAAGCCTTAGCAACAGTTACCACCGAAAAACCTCGCTTTTGTGCTAAGTGCAGGATTATAAACAAGTCGAAACATCACCCCTTCAAAGGCAAAGTGGTAAGTTTGTTTGCCGTTCCATCGGTTTGCTCGAATTTTAATAAATTAATCAAGGCTATCTGCAATAGCAAAAAATTGTGTGCCGTAGAACTTTGGTCTTCAGTCTTTGTAGTGCTCACTCTTCAGTTGCCGACAGCCGGAAATAAGTTTCCACTGGTTCCCGGAAGTTGACTCTGGTTTCGTTGTTATCAGCGGCATTTCATGTGAAGGGAACTTGTGATTCAACGCTAATGATGATCGACTACACTGCATAAAAACGCTTTGGTGGGAATTATGTACATGTTTTTTTCTTGGTATATGGATTGTTTGGTTATGCACATTGTGGGTTACGTTTAACCATCCTCAAAAGATCAAGGTTTCCGAAATACAAATGCGAAGCTGGTGAGTTTAATTTATTTACAAGATCCACTTGGATAGAACAACTGTCGGAAATACTTTAAAATGTAGACGATTTTACATGTTCACAAATTGAAACCAAACAGCAATTTAAAACACTTTCCTGTGACCGTGTCTTGGAATGAATTTATGATTTCTGTTTAAAGATAAGCATGTTTTGCTCGCTTGTTAAAAAAAATAAAAACAAAACAAACCATTGGAAACAGCAGAACATTTCAAAACAAAAGTCAGCCATACCGAAACTAGCCTAAGTGCATACAGTTTGCCAAATGCCGATAGAAATACTGTGCCATGAAACCGTAAAGTCCAAAACCTTAGCGACGAGTAATTAGCGAGACCGCCAAACGAAATGTTGCAGAAAATTTCACTCGGCCAAACGAAATGTCGCACAAAATTTCGCTCTGCCAAACGAAATGTCACATGAAATTTCGCTCCCCCACACGAAATGTTGCCCAAAATTTGGCTTTCCCGCACGAAATTTGGAACGAAATGCCATGCGAAATGTCGTTTGCACGAAAATGCGATAATATCGGAACAATAGCTGCGTTGACTTTTCATCGAAATATCGCCGAAAATTCGCCTCCTTCAAAATATCGCACGATTCCTTCAAATTTCGTCAAAATTCGCCGAAATTCGCTCTCATTACTTTTGCACAGTACTGTAGATTTGCCTTGGTGGAGGAGACATGTTGAAAGTCGGTGAAGCCCGTGTATAAAATCCGACTCCAATGTGCAAATTCTGGCATATATCACCAATTGAGATATGCAAACATCATAGGCCGGGTTGGCTGGAATGTTGCTGTCCGTATAAGGAAGGTTAACAATCCGAAGTGAGAAGTCATCCATCTTGTCATAGATGCTGAGATGGAAAGGTGTGTTGCTATCACCATTCTTGATTCTCATATCCAGATAACACACTTGATTTTAAGGTTGTGTCCTTTAGTTCCAGTATGGTCACTGGTCAGTAGAAACGTGAAGTTACTGATCATCTGTCAGGTAAGCCATAATGTTACTAGCTGTGAAGACTGTCATCAGTGATTTGTTGTGTTAAATCGTCTTTTGTTAGTCAAATGCCTGCTGGTGCAATGGTCTTTGTGTGCCTGGTTAGTGTTCTCAATGAGTCAATCGTTCAGTGTTGATGGGTCTAAATTAGTAAATCAGCTTTCCAGTGTGAGCCACTGGCAGTAATTCGTACTGTGGTGAACTGTGCTTTTATCAGAGTTCCAGTCAACACTGTGGTTTGTCTGTAAATGGTGTTTAGCAAAGTTATTGTTGAGGTTACCATTTCTAGTCGCCTGTTTGTGTTCAGTCAGTTGTACAATAAAATTCCTGCCGGTTTCAATAACCCAAGTAACCTGGCAGTCACAGCATGCAAGGGTCGTCTTTGTTCTTCATGTTCATAAGTAACTGTCCTAAGGCAGTGATACGCCTGGGGGCGACAGGGATGTTGCAGGGTTGTAGAATCTGTGCTATAGTTTTAGAAATCCGTCCATGGTAAGGTATTGTTGCTACTGACCAATCAGGGTAATGACTAGAACACTTAGACAATCCATGGACAATACAAATTCTGAAGATGACTTCCACTAAGGTTTTTGTTTTTTGTCATCAACAACAGTGCTTCTCACGATTACACTCATCCAGATGATCCTACTTTATCAAGTTATGATATGACTTCCTGGGTTCTGACTATTTACAATTTTATGGCCTCTAGTAATTTTGTAGCCATTTACATCCCCTTGAAGCACCTAAGCTAATGAAATAATGGTTATGAGGGATGTTGTCTACTAAACAAGGTGGCTGATCAATTTACACTGACCAGTTTCACTAGCTAAGAAAGTCAGCTCCTGCTAACTACCATTCTTTGAGTACTATGGCTAAGGGCAGTGACAAATTTTTCTGCCCACAGCTAGGTATCCTCTGATGTGTTGACCCTCAAAGTTGTCAGTCTTTTCCTAGGGGGACACAATACCCAGTATATACTGGGCATTGTGGCGGATGATCCGTTGATGATGGTTGTTTCAGATGTGGCTTATCCTATCCCCTAAGTCAACATTCATTTCACCCGCTGCCATTTCCATGCAAAAAAACCCCTCATTTTTGTTTCTGTCGAAAAGGATGGGCTTTGGCAAGCACTGTTGTTTTGTTATGTTTACACTTCTGTCCCAAAGCCCGGGAGTTGGAATCGGGGGATGGGAAATCAGAAGTTGGCGGTCAGAGGTTGTAAGTGATACTGTCTCAGAGGCCTAATGCCTAGTCATTGTTCAATATTGACAACATTCGCATTAAGAGAGAATGAGTTAGTGGCCAATTCAAACAAGAGACTAGGTAAGCTTACCTTGGCTTATCAACATGAACAAGGAAACAACATCTATGTACCACAAACTTTGATTTACCTTATGTAAAGATGTCTTAAATGATACTGGCAAGCTTGAGGTTGGAAAAAGGGTGAATTCTGCACTCTGCCCACTGTCTAGTACACTCTTAAAACGGTTCTGTCTTTTCCTAAACTGCAAAACAAAGAAAAACATGCAGAGACGATTTAGCAGCCAGTGGGGGATGGTAAAACTGAGGCGTTCCAAGGCATTCCACAGAAGATGTGCATCCTGACAATTTCAAACTAACCTTAGCTACGTTCTTTAATATCACTCCATGATTAATTTTTTAGAGTATCTTGAGACATTGTCAACTCTTTTGCCACAACAACACCATTCGCATAGGATTATACCATATATGATGGAACCCAGAGTGATGATTTTTAGTGGATCCCACCACATAGGGAATTTTCCAAATGAAATCAGAAATTTCCAATGTTAATAAAATAGCAGTACTTCAAAGAAGAGCACGCAATGTTACAAATTAAAGCAATGTAGGGCCAATGGAAGCTTCAAACTGCTCAAGATGATGGGCTCCTATTGAATTCTGGAGACACTCACTTTTTCAAGCTGCCTCCTTATCTTCTCATTCTCCAGCTCCAAATGTTTCCTGCAAGCCACACTCAAATCAGCTGTGGGCAACATACCACACAAAAGACCACAAAAAACAACAACAGTGGCGAGTTTGACTACATCGATTAAAACAATTATCTCATTGGGCAACTGCCACTCGGCAACCATTTACACTTGTTAGCTGTAAAAAGTTGGGTAGGTGCCTACAAGGTGTCTGTCACTCGTCATCCACACCTAGTCATTAGTGTCATATTCTTTTTGTGTGTAGGTTTGACAGTTATTGTGCTTGTGAAATGTGTTAGCCAGGAGTTTAGTATTCAATTTACTCGTTTTCTTCAGGTATTTAAGTGTATTTCAGTGTAGTCACTATTTTAGTTCTGTTCGTTTTTGCTCTCAGAGCAGTTTTTGCCATCAGTGCAGCTTTAGCATCGCTTTCAAGCTGAGTATTTCTGCGCTTCACAGTACTGAATTTTCAACGTCAATCTGCCAGCAGGGAACAAATTTTTAACTGCTTGAGTGATAGATTCAGACCAAATTTGATTTCATCAGTTGTAAATAAAGCGAGTTACAAAATGCTGGAGTTGACGTACTCTGAAGTCTATAACCATTAAAAATTTGTTGGAGCTAGCAAAGATTTGATGGCGGTGAAAGATGATGGTCCTCGAGATAAAGATATTGGCATGGGTGCTACTAGTGCGGCACTTGGACAAGTTGATTCATCTGAAGAGATTTGTCAGCTGAAGAACTCACCATCTGGACATCTTTCCACAGTGACAGCCAAGAATTGAAGAGCTTTTGTCGAGCAAAGGAAATGCTACTCTTGTTAAGGAGAGGTTGTCCCAATTCATTGCTGCTTTCGATCGTTTAAAGAAGCACATGTCATCTATTTATCTTATCTGTGTGATGAGACAAGTATTTTAAGGTGCCACGAATCCTTTGTCTGTCTGACTGGACCAGACCACACCGGACCGAAGTCTGTTAGAAAGGACAACTTCATCCAAAAAGTTCAAGGTTGGATTCAGAGAGCTGAGGAAAGGGAACAATTGAACTCCCAGTTGCAAGTGGAAAGACCCTGCGAGTCACACCATGTCGAGAACCTCAGGTTCGAGGCTTTCTCGTATCATTCTGCTGGCAGTGTTTTGTGTGGAAGTGGTGCGTCATCAGTGTTACAAGCCAGAGCCAAAGAAGCTGCACGCGTAGCAGAACTAAAAGTAGAAGCAGCAGCTCTTCAGAAGTGGCAGCTGCTAGAGAAACAGAAGTTTAACCTCCAACTAGAAGAACAACGTTTCAATTTGGAAACTAAAATCGCTAAATTTCACACCTACGAAGAAGCATTAACTTTTGTTGTTGAGCTGGTTGGTAGACGATGCTACCAGAAACCAGCACCAGAAAGCACTGCAACAGCAACAAAACAAAATCGAGGAGATGCTCACAATACAGCAAAGGAAACGTTCCCTTCCCCAGCCTCACATTCCTATTTCCAATGGTGACTCTATGGAATACGAGCCCTTCATTAGAGGGTATAATCATTAGTATAATCGAAGCTAAGACATCAGGCAGCAGCGAAAGACTTTATTGCCTTGAGCAGTTTAGGAGCGGTGACATAAGGGATCTGATTTCCTTAACAATGTTAGAGAAAAAACAGCCTCATTGACAGTTTCATTCTGCAAGGCTTGACAGTCTCAGACCTGGGTGAGATCTTTTTCATAAAATTGCCAACCCTTTATAAGAGACCTGAAATTCCCATATCAAAGGAGGATATCCCCAACCAAGACGAAATTGATAGATGGCCACACTTAAATGGAGTGTATTTGCCTGAGGCTGACGCAGAGGTCAGTCTTCTTATAGCCAGTGATGTGCTGGAGATTCTCGATCTTCTAGAAGTGAGGCATTTTCAAGATAGCAGCCCTTACATATCCTGAACAGCTGTAGGGTGGGTTGTCAATGATCCTTTAGGGTCTTCGTCTCCATGGCTCTTGCACATCCAGTTTCCCCATCAAAGCCGACTTTGATCTCAACCATATGGTGAAGGACTACCACAATGGCGATTTCCCCGAATCCAGTGCAGATGATAAGCCTAAATGACCCAGGAAGAGCTCCACTTCTTGAGGGTACTAAACAGCACGGTAGTCCTGAAGGAGAGCCATTATGAAATCGCTTTGCCCTTAAGAGATTGTGAAAGTTGTGCTGCCAAACAATCGAGTACAAGTTGAACAGCGTGCACGTTAGCTCAAGCAGAAGTTCCAAAAGAACTAGGACTTGTATGAAGACTACGAAGCCTTAATGGCAGAGATCCTGGAGAAAGGCTACAAACGTAAAGTTCCCCTGCAGCTGAAAGGGTCTGGTTATGTGAAGTGATACATCCCTCATCATGGCATCTACCAGCCCCGCAAGTCTGGCAAAATAAGGGTTGTATTTGACTGCTCTGCTAAATTCCAGGGAAGGTCTCTCAATGATCTGTTACTCAAGGGTCCAGATTTAAAGAACATGTTGTTCGGTGTGCTGATGAGGTATTGCCAAGAAAAGATAGCGCTTCTGGCAGATATAGAGGCAATATTCTACCAAGTTAGACTAGCCGAAGAAGATCATACTTTTCTTTGCTTCCTGTGGTGGCCTGATGGCAATCTGGTGGAAAGCCTGGATGAGTACCAAATGGTTGTGCACTTGTTTTGGAGCAGCATCCTTGCCAGTATGTTCCAACTTTTCCCTGTGTAAAACAGCAGAAGACAGCAGCACCCACTTAACAAGGGAAGTTGTGAGCTTGGTCGAGAAGAATTTTTATGTGGAAGATGCTTAAAGTCCTTACCATCGACCGAAGAAGCTTCACAAAATGCAAGAGATTTAAAATGTCTGCCTTAGAGAGGCGGATTTTGACTGGCAAAATGGCTGAGTAATAGTCGCAGAGTCCCTGATGTCATTCCTTAGGCTGCCAAGGAAGTAAAGAACCGGATCTTAGTAAAGATGATCTACCGGTTGAAAGAGCCCTTGGTGTTTGATGGTGCATTGAAATGGACACTTCTGAATTCAAGACAGAATTGAAACTTAGAACAGCCATGCGACAGGGCATCCTGTCCTTCGTAAATTCAACTTATGATCCTCTTGGTCTTGCCGCAGTCAAATGACTGCTTCAAGATTTATGCTGGGAGAAGCTAGGTTGGGACGACCTGATCCCTCCAGAGTACAAGGTTTTGCGGGAATGATGGTTATCCGATCTCCCCAAATTGTCGGAGTTCTCTGTTGATCACTGCCTCAAACCAGATGGTTTTGGTGTCTTTACTTTCAGCCTGTTGCATCATTTTGCTGATGCATCTGAAATTGGTTTTGGTGCAGTTTCCTACCTACACCTTGTAAATGATCCGGGGGAAGTCCATCAAGCTCTCCTCTGCACAAACTCCCGTGTCGCTCCTCTCAAGACGACAACGATCCCCCGCCTGGAATTGTCTGCTGCAGTAATGTTGCTAATCGAGTAGTGGTTATTCATGATGGGTCCAAGCCCAATCAATGGTTCCATGTCAGTGGTGATAATAACCCTGCTGATGACGCCTTGTGTGGTTTGATAGCTGACACCTTCCTTCATCAAAGACGCTGGTTAATGGGGCCGGAAAAGGAATTGAAGCCTATCACCCTTGAGGAAGTCCAACGAGCAGAAGCAGAAATTCTGAAGTCCGTACAAAGCCTTCCTAGAAGAAGCAAGAAATCTCAAGAAACAGGTTAATAAGAATAGTTGCCTTTACAAGCTCGACCTGATTACTGTAGATGGCCTGACGCGTGTGGGAGGCAGACTTTGCAATGCTACGTTACCTTTAGAGTGAAAGAACCCGATTATCTTCCCGAAGGACGATCATGTGAGCAGATTAATCATCCACCATTATTATAAGCTGAGGGAGTTGTGGGAAACAATGAATGTAAAGTTCTGAAGGATTTCACAGTCTGAACCAATAGAGAGATGACTAGATTATAACTGCCACAATATCACATTCAGACAATAGACTTGGCTTCCCCTGGTGATCCTAGAGTTGTGGAGAAAAAAATGCAAGCTCTCACCTTTGGGCGACAAGACTTGAAATGAGCACGGTTTGCCAAAAAACTTTGTAGTCCTGTAGCTTGTTTACTACATTTCGTGAATTTTGACCAAAAACTCAGGATATCCCCGACAACACTTCCCATTAAGGAACCATGCGTAAACTGCGTGCCATGATAATGTCATGTGATATGTCTGTCAAATTTCAACTTACAGATAAGTCTCTTTTAAAGATACAATTGCTCTATTAGACTTGTAGCGTTATTTTCTGTCACAACATACTGCATAGAATCCCGTTCTAGTGTCAACTGTTGCTCTTTTGCCTCCAAACCCTGAATCTTGTCCTGCAGCTGATTTATTTCTTCTGTGTATTTCTTTGACTTCTGTAGAGAAAAGGAATCATCTTAAGGTGACTCAAACCAGTTTTAACACTTTGAAGAGACGTTATTACATCACTGACACTACAGCAATACTACTAAATCACGTAACAGCAATGTTATGGTACCATATGAAACACCAATTATTGCCTAACAAGATGAGCACATTATTGTGATGTAATATTCTACCGTGGCAATGGGAAATGCCTTCAAAATCACCCTATATATTGGCTTTCATTATTCCTATCTCAAAAACGAACTTGGCAACCCCATTTTTTTGGTGCTGGAAAGTAATTAGTAGGCCAAGATGAAACTCAGTGCAAAGTTTAAACAAATTATGCCAAGCAGACACAGGGTAACCTTAAACAAACATTGAGGTGGTTCTGAATCCCTCCTCAGAATTTTTTTACACATCGTTTCACCTTTGCCTTCTGATCACTCTCCAGCAATAAAAATGGGGGTCACATGAGTTCATTTTTGAGATATGAGCGACTAAAGCCAAAAAATGGGGTGTGACTAAGGGCTTTCTCGCTTCCACTGACACATATTACATCACAATAATGAACGCATTTTGTTCAGCAATCCTTGGTGTTGTAGTGTCAACGTTCTAGTTCAATTTTGCACATGGTACAAATTGCCTTTGTACTGGTACAATGTTTTTTTAACCAGAAACAATTTGTACCACAGGTGTAAATTGAACTACAACATATCCATTTGCTTTATTTTCCATTGAATAATATGTTATATAGCTGGTGTTTTTCCCGCTACACTGCACCCATTCCCATTCATTGGCTAGTTCATGGTCACATGACATCTAATGATGAAACTGTTTACCGCCTAATGCCATGAGCAGCCAACATTGCGAAAACTATGACATCAAACCGGAAACAGTTTGATGGTGGGGAATTTGCATAAACATGGCGGCAACACGCTCAAAGATGTCCTCTGATTCAAAACGTGGAAATTCTGAGGAAGACGATGTCCAAATGCCCCTTAAACTAGTGAAAGAGTTACTTAAGAAAGTGCGAGGATCACGTCTTCAGCTCATTTCTAACCTACACTTCATAATCATTTCTTTCATTCATCATTCCTTTCACGGGAAAACACGCATGAGCCCAACAAATTGACCTGCTCTCAATTCTGTGCCTTCATAGCTCAGTTGGTAAGAGCACTGCACCGGCATCGCAGAGGTCGTGGGTTCAAATCCCGTTGGAGTCAGTTGAATTTTTCAAGTGCATATAAGGGACAATTGCTTAAATTGTCCAGAAAGTGCGGGGATCACTTCTTCCGCTTCAGAGTTACTTAAGAGCGACTTCCTGTAAATACTACGGATAGGTGTGCGAAATGCAAAAATCGAATTACCTCAAACTTTTTCACAAGAAAGCCCTCTAAAAACTATTTAAGAAAATATAACTTTTAGTTCGTTCGGATTTATATTTTCCAAGTAAAGCGATTTTTTAATTTTCACCCTTGGAGAAGCCCTCGAACCACTGAAAAATGTGCTTTGTATTTGTGACTCGTGTAAGAAAACTAAAACAAACATCAAAACTATTTCGATATTGCACAATTCAAAGACCCTTTCTTTACAAAGTACTGTTACTAGAATTGGAAAAGATTCAAACCTGAATTTTTAAAAAATTTTCAAATTTACCCTCCTAAACAGCATTATCAGAAAGCTCGATTTTGGCAAATTTCAACGGCAAATTTCCCTACCTGGTACATGGATTCCGCTGTAAAGATGGTATTGTGGAGAAAGAGTAAGGCTTCCTCTATCGTTCTGTAAAATAAAATTTTGGGGCAACTTAAACTGCGAATTTAGACGACCGAAAATATTAACGGTACTCGCTTGAAGTTTATGACCTTTGAACTTACGGTTGTCTTGATGAATACAAGAGATAACGTAAACAACAGTTGAAATCTTGGCCTGAATGCGACCATTTCCCCAATTTAAATGATTTGTCGTTATTCTTTATCTTCTGTGGGCAACTTTATCGAAAGTAATATTTTTTTTACGCTGAAAAGGAGCTCTAACTTGTTTATGAGTACGTGTGTATCTGTTTACTGAAGCAGAAATTTGTGAATATTAAATTTATTCTACGTGTGCTGCAAGGCGTTTCGTGTTCTCATTTAAACAAAGTGGTATTGCCAAGTAGAAGGTTTTCTTCTCAGATTTTAAAACAACATATAACTTTTGACTTACCGTCCACATGCATGGCTTGATTTACTCAGCAGCGTTACACCGGGTGTGATAGCGGTAAGATGGCGTGACGATAATTGGCAAATCGCTTTTTGCAAATCGAATTCATCAAAATATATTTATTATATCTTTTGACATCATAATGCTTTGAGACTACTTGATAAAGACTCTTGTGAAATAAGTCTACAAAATTGTGAAACCCTTATTACGGTGAAAGGAAGAACCTGGATCTACAATTTTTATGCCACGGTTGTGTGATTCTCGAGTGTGGTATCACATGACAATAACAACTAAAAAATGGCCACCTGCAGTTATTCTCAAATCGTTGGTGGCACGTGCGTCACGTGCGGTCCTAGGGTTTCGAATCCTGGACATGTTCAATTTGTTAAAATTGGATATTCGAGGTCATTTTTGCATGCCCTACTCTCCCCTCTCCTCTGGTCGGGCTTACATGCCACCGGCGAAATCCGTTTTGTGTTTTTCCGAAATGTAAGATCTCTTTTGAATCAAAACCAAAGGAACAGAAAGAAAGTTTAACGTACTGGAAATTTAATCATAACCACTGAACTTTATCACAGGCCAAAATTGCCTAAGAACATGATTGCAAGACATCTGGATGTCGCTAAGGAGGATTGGACTGAAGGATTACTTTCCAAAAAATACCGCCTGACCTTCATGTAGCACATGTACATCTTCTAAGGGCCTGATTACATGAGCCGGGCTGGCCCGGTTAGCCGGGCTGGTGTCAGTTTGCCGGGATCTCGGCACGTCTGTTAAACGCAACAAAAATCAACTTCGCGATTACATGACAACCGGGCCAGCCCGTTCAGCCGGTATCGCGGTGCTGAGATTCCGGCTAACTGGGCTGAGATTTTCCCATGTAATCACGTTAACCGGGACAGCCCGGTTAGCCAGGCCAGCGATTTCTAACCACATTACTCCACTTTGGAGTAAAATGGCCCATGGAATAGTCATTTTTTTATGTTTAAATAAAAGATGTATAAGATAGCAAACCTTACGGCTTCTTTAAATTGTAGAATGGTGAATTTTAATAACAATTTAGCGAGACAACTACTTCACTACTTGTTGTTGTTGTTGTTATCTTTTTTCACACGACATACTCTAAATTTAACCCAAGCCAGGCTGGCTCACCTCATGTAATACCGAGCTGAACCTCACCTCGGCAAACCGAGCCAGCTTGGTTAACCAGGCCAGCCCGGTTACATGAGCCGGGCTGGCCCGGTTAGCCGGGTTGGTGTCAGTTTGCCGGGATGAGTTTCAGCCCGGTATTACATGGGGTGAGCCAGCCCGGCTTTAAATTTAGAATATGTCGCGTGAAAAAAGATAACAAGAAGAAGAAGAAGTGGAGAGACGTTTGTCTCGCTAAATTGTTATTAAAATTCACCATTCTACAATTTAAAGAAGCCTTAAGGCTTGCTATATCATATATCTTTAATTTAAACATAAAAAAAAACCACTACTCCGTGGGCCATTTTGCTCTGAAGTGGAGTAATGTGGTTAAAAATCGCTGGCCCGGCCAACCGAGCTGTCCCGGTGAACGCGATTACATG
>BLFK01000231.1:364217-369217 GCA_014634185.1 Astreopora myriophthalma | reverse complement strand
TAAATGATCTCCCAGCCTGCTCTAGTTCTAATGAACTCGAATTTATATTATTTGCTGATGACACCAGTATATTTTTTTAACATAGTGACCTGGATGTACTTACCTCCCATCTTAACAACCGGCTCCACAATGTTTCAACTTGGCTAAAAGCCAATAAGTTATCAATCAATGTCAAGAAAACAAAACTAATGATCTTCAGACCAAGGCAAAAAACGTTACCCATCAATAGGCAGGTTGTCATAGAAAATAATGTACTTGAAAAAGTAGATAATACTAAGTTTCTCGGAGTTTATATTGATCAGCACCTTACGTGGAAAGCTCATGTAAATTTTATTACGGCTAAGATTTCTAAATCTGTCTGGTTACTTTATAAAGCTAAATACTATTTGCCCTCAAAATCTCTTCTTACACTATACTATGCCCTAGTTTATCCATATCTTACTTACTGCAATTTAATTTGGGCCTCTACTTATGTCACCAACCTGCAACAAATTTACCTACTACAGAAAAGAGCAGTCCGGGTGATCTCTAAGGCTGGCTACAAGGCTTCAAGTAAGCCTCTTTTTGCAAACTTAAAAATTCTTGATGTCTTTAGAATCTACTCGCTCCAAGTAAGTTCTTTTATGTACTCATATCATAATGACGCTTTACCTATTGCTTTTAATCAAATCTTTCAAACTAGAAATCAGATTCATCAATATTCAAGAAGTTACTCTGACTTTTACCGACCTCATACCTGTAGAACAAATGTCAAAAAATTGTCGATCCTGTTTCAAGGTCCTAGAATATGGAATTCATTGCCGAGCAACATCAAAAACGCCCCGACTTTTAATATATTCAAGTGTGTAATCAAACCATTTTTAAGGGCCAGACAAGATATAACTTAAATACTTTAACACTTTATATCTATCTTTTGGTCTAAGCACGCTTATATATTTAAAATACACGTCTTTTTCTTTATCTTCAAATTCTGCCTAGTATTTAAATTGCCCATGGGTGGAAATCTCTATTCATCATAAGGTATGCTTCTCGGAGATTTCCCCGCCACAATCACTCTTTCCAAGTTGTGCGTTCATTTTAAATTTAATATTAATTAACTATAGAAAATATCTTTTCTATTCTATTTGCAATTTATTGTGTGTGGCAAAAAAGAAAAATAAATAAATGAATAAACAGTTCACTGTTACCGGCGAAATGTTGACCGCTGTTGCACGTAATCGTGCAGTTGAAGGTGGCCTGATGTTGTCACTGGAATCTCAGCGCGTTTTTCAAAATTTGCTTTGGCTTCTATCAAACGACTGCCTGCGCAATGGGAGAGAGTAAAAATAATAATGTTCAAAAGCACTTCTCCTTAACCAATGTGTGACATGTGGCACAAGGTAAAAAAACTAATCAATCATATTTTGTCAAGAGATAGCCTATGGTGTCCTAAGAAACCTGATATAACTTTTCAGTTCTGGAGTTTTTCTAATTTCGAGAAAAGCTCGGGAAACTCTAGACAGTCCCTGAAGTGGAAAAATCACTAAAATGACACCTCAATCAAGGGTCAGAGAATTAAAACTCTCGTGAAGGCGCAAAAGAAAATACACTTTTCTTTGTTTTTTAATTTAATTAGGGAGATAAAAAGCTGGTGACTAAGGTCGGATAGAAACAGATAGCTATTGATTTATGAGAACTCAAACATATTGTGAAATTTCGGACTTGGAAAATACGTATTTTCAAACAATCATCAACCTAGGCGGTAAAATTCAGAATTGGCTGTATTCAATGCTAGCAAAAAATATATTTATTTCTTTTGGGGAGCTGCCTGACACAAGTTCGCTAAAATCAGTCAACCTTCAATCAGCAAATGCAACCAAGGCTCTGGCAGCTGTCAAACATGTGTAAGAGAAATCTTGTGAAAACTTGGTAATTCTTGCTACTGCTGTTCGAATAAAGTTACTTCATGCTGTAATAGCAGCTTAACTTTATATGTGCTTGCCATTGCACTTAACTACATGTTAAGTCATGGATTGTGCAATGCCATCATAGTACATAAATTTTATAAACCAAAGACAAAGAACTGCAATTTACTTTCAAATGAACAAGGATTAACTTTCCTGATTCAGAAAGATGTAAATTATTCATTACAGCTCCAAATCTACCACCAGTTACCTTTTTATTGTCTTTTTTGCTTTTTCGGAGATTTTCTTCATTTTCTTGTATCCTTCTTTTCAAGTGACTGACTTCACTTTGCAGCATATTCTTTTCCTCTTTCCACTGTTGCCTGAGAAGAATGAAACACAACAATAACAACATCAACAAACTAAAAAAGAGCTTTTCAAATTCATGTGTAATGTATTCGGTTTTTTGAATGGAATTCTTGTCTTTTATTTAGTTTTTTATTTTATTTTTATTAGTCTTTTAATTTCTATCAGGTTGCCGTCTCTTACTTTTTAATTTGTAAACCTTTTAGTTTGTGTAACATTCTTTATCGTTCCATGGTTCCTCTAGTGTTCAGGGGCCTTACTTAGGGATTCTGGTATTTTCTTGTTACGTCTCCTCATCCAAAGGCTCTCCTTAGGGAATTTATTACTTTTTGTTTAAGGGCCCTCCCTGCTCAGGGATTTTGCAGTGACGTTGATATGTGTGATTATTCAGAGGTCCTGAGTGAGGATCCTGATACATGCTTTTCGTCAAGCAACAATGTATTTTTCTCCTTTTTTGTCATCAGGTTCCACTTCTGCAGTTATTGAAGTATCAGACATCTCAGTACCCTTGAAGCCAAGCATAGCTTAGACATTCAGTTTGTTCACACACTGCTTACTCTTACTCGGGAATGTTCACAAGGTGCAGTGCACCCTTACTTTGACACTTACAATGAAATCATGCTTTAGTTCATGTTTATAGCCTGCAATTCAACACTGCTTTTCACATTTCAGACTGTGTCTGTCTGCCTTGCACTACAATGAAAATGCAAGCAGTAGCCATTGATGGCAGGCCTTGATATTCACTACAATTTCTGAAGGAAACGCAAGGCCAGCCCACAGTGCGAGAAATAAAAACAAAACCCACATGTGAGTTCAGGCTGGTCATGTGTCTCCCAAAATCTGGGAGATGACAAAAATTTACATCTTGGGAGGGAGTGGAGAGGAACAAATTTGTATGCGCTCAGCCCACCATGTTACGGGCCAGGATAAGTTTGTCTTTGAACACTGAAAAAGCACGAGCTGCTGCTGGCTTTGTAGGTCTGTGGGAGACAGTGCACAGTCAAAGAATTTGTTTGTGGAACAAGATGTCTTTGCCACAAAACGAATGAGTGCCGCATTGAGTGTGTATACTGTGCGAGCAACGACTATCAACCCACTTCAAGGATTTTTAAAAGACAACAGTTCTGCAGAGCCAAACGTCATTTGAAAAAGCAAGAGATATCACCATCTGCACCTTGAACACTGAAACGTTTGAGGACAATTAAAGACTAGATAGCATCATATCAAAAGCAGCCCTGCGTGAAGAGTAGCTGCCCCAGATCGAGTAAATTCTTGTGAAGCACAGCGTACTGAGTAAAGAACGTTAGTTTTCCTTTCTCTAGCATTTTCAGCACGAAAGAAAAACAGTGCATTTTCACAAATGTAAATAAAATTTATCACCATGTAACTTGATACATTTCATTTTGCTATTTTCATTTCCTAGCCACAGATTTAAAATTTTAAATTCACATTTCCCTGTAAACCAAGAATACAGCACAAAAGCAGAAAACGAAAAAAAGCCTGTGTACAATCTTAAAAGACGTAACTGGAGGGAAACAAAGTCAGTTCTGTGAGACAGATGATGCCGTGATTTGCATTCGTCACCATGACTGTTACTAGTAATGTTCCAAAGACAGGGACAAAAGTCTGAGAGGTAGGGACCCCTCTTGAGGACTTTGTATTGACAGGGAGACACGTGACCAACGTGAACCAGGCTCTTTCTTCCCTTGCTCCCTCTTGGGTGGGAAGATGAAAGACCCTGGGAACAAGGATGGGCTTGCAAAATGTCACCCTTTTTCTGTCAGTTCCTGTCGGCTGTTGGTGTCTTGGAAAACGTTTGTCGCAACAGTTTGAGGTCATGTCCCTGTTGGCAAAACCCCTTGGAAGGCCTCCTTAAAGAAAATCAGTGTTCTTCAAGCCAACCAGGCTCCTGAAAATGAGCTCCAATACAGTTCACAGCACAGAAAGTTGACGGTACTCTTACTTCCTTGCTTGAAGTCCTTCAGCAGCACCTTGCTGTCAGTAGGCAACAAGTCTACGTTTTTTAAACATTCTGGACCATTGTAGCATCTCTGCCATACTGCTGTCTGTACTGTAACCAAGCTGTCTGTAATATTCAGACATTCAAGCCGACTGCCTGGAGCCCGGGGTGAGTTACTATACAGGTAAGGGGATCTGCTGGCAGTTGCCACAGTTTTAATCCAACCAAAATAAACGCTTACTTCTCTACAAAACTAATTAGGTGTTTATGATGACAAATCGCACAAAAATAAATATGGCAAATGAATAATTTCTGTCGATCTTGAACTGCAGGTCATGACTTAGGACTTGCAAAAGTAAATGGGAAAGTATACAAAATGTATACAAAAAGTATATTATCAAGTCTCCCCGCGCCAGTAGGCGCATAAGGCCGACACATTCTCTGAGCAACACTCTCTGTTCCGTGCTGCCACATTGGCTACATTCCAACTCTTCCACCCTGCCTTGTTTCTCTCCCTCTCAACAGTCCTTCTCCAGGTGGTCTTTGGTCTCCCTCTTGCCTTTTGTCCTTCTGGAGTCCACCCCTGTAAAACAGTCATTCTCACCCTCTCTCCTGAGTAGATATCCTAACCAGTTCCACCTTCTTGGTCGTACCTCACAGCTTATTTCATTGATCTCTGCCATCTCAACAACTCTCTTGATCGCTATTCTTTGCTGCCATCTGATCTTTATTATCCATCTCAGGCATTGGCATTGGAAACTAATCAGTTTTCGTTCGTCAGACTTTGTGAT
>BLFK01000231.1:354217-359217 GCA_014634185.1 Astreopora myriophthalma | reverse complement strand
GCTCAAGGGTTAAACGAATGTGATCTTTGTTGAATTTGCAAATTTCTTGTTGAACTTGTAAGATTTTCCTTTTTTGCTGATGGCAAAATATTATATTCGTGGTTCAAAATTCTTGTTGTTCTCTTTTTGCAAATTTTGCTGCTGCTGGCAATCTTTTTCTCCTTCACATTTAAATTTATCTTTTGAGCTCAGAACTCTATGGAAATACAGGCTACGTATACTAACGATTTCTATTATAACTTTTTCCCGTAATTTTCGAGGGCAAAACATTCTACTCTGTCAAGACAACCTACCGCATTGGTCTAATGAAGGTATTGTTTTGACAGATGAATGAAATCTGTGTGCTCTCAGGAAAATCTTTGTGGCAATATTTATTTACTTTTGCATCAATATTTGTTTTGCATAAAGTAGGATAGTAAAATCTGTACCTTGTTTACCTGGCATAGAAGTTTCAGTCTCAAGAAACGTTGGCGATCCTCTGTCTACGATTGATAACGCTTCACTTTCCTATGACCAAATGTGGCCATCATTTTGGCAACAAGCAATGTCAACTACGTGGTGTTTTAACGTCAACAAACTGTCTCAGGGAAAGAAGGCTTGTTGAAGGTAAGATATTCGAACGTTCCCGGTTTTTTTTTTTTTTTTTTAGTAGTGGCCAGACACAGAAGTCAAGTAAGACATCCAATGTTATGTCATAAAGAGTTTTGGGGGTATTTGAAGATTTAAAGAAGATGTTCAAGAGGAAAACGTTGCCTGAATAATTGACTCGTGGTTGGCCAGTTGGCAACGATGGAGTCATATCATGCGCAGTGCAGCATTGCGAAATGCTCCATGTACAGGACTTGGCTCGCCATAATCCCTCTGGGGGATCATACAATTCCCTCGTGGGAACTGAATATTTCCTTCGGGAAATGATGAATTCTCTTTGGAGAAAAGATTCTGTCTTTCAAGATACATTTAACTTCTCTTTGTGGAAGTCAATGTTGGTATCAGCAGACAATGAACTCCCTTTGGGGAAAAATACTGGCCTTTGCGACAGAAATAATACTCCCTTTAGAACAAATTATTTTCTTCGGGAAACAAATAGACACAACAAGATCAGAAGGGTTGTTAACGATGAGACTGGTTGCCTTGATACTGTACATGTCAACAAAAATGGCTTTTTAGGGTCAATGGAGACATCTTTGACTGCTGTGACTAGCTTATTGTGATAATGAAGTACACATTGGTTATAATATAAATGCTAGTTATAATGTATTTATGATTACAAATGAAAACCCTACTGCTCTTTGTAACAGAATTTCTCGACCACAGATACGAACAGTGACTTGTAGAGTAAGAGATGGACAACCATCCAGAGTACCAGTGAAAAAAGCTGTGAATTGCCTGAAATGTAGAAAGTTGCAGAAGAAATGCAAAACTTTAATAAGAAATCAGTTCCCTTGTCTTCTGTTTTGTACAGCATTGCTACTAACTATAAACAGTGGAGCATTAAATACACAAAAGGACGACAGTTTCTTTAGGAAATATTATCGGAAAATAAATATATCCACTCATAGAGTAAGAGATATGAAACCATCCAGAGTACCATTCAAAAGGTATTGATTGCCTGAAACATAAAAAGTTGTGGAAGAAATGTAAAATTCTAGTAAAGAAATCCTTTTCTGTGTCTTCTGTTTTGTATAGCATTGCTACCAACTATAACCAGTGAAGCATCAATTTCCCAAAAAGACACGTCAGTTTCTTTATCAAATATTATAAGAAAATTAAGATATGTACGGTGAGATATAATTTATCAGAATGAAAAGTTTCACTATCAGGTGATGTCGAGTTAAATCCCGGCCCAATAACAAGTAATGCTGATTCTGTGTTTAACTGTCGATTAGGTATGGATTACAACCACTAGAAGTTGGAGGAATGGGAAATTGCTTATTTAGAGCTATAGCAGCACATCAGTTATACAACGATGCAAGTTGCATTTGGAAATCAGAATTGTGGGTGTTTAATATTCACAAAATAACCCTGAACGCTTTAGAGAAAGTGCTGTTGTAGATACATCTTGGTTGGAATTGGCACAACATAATGATTACCAGAAGACTTACAGAGCAAAAATGACATCTGATAAAAAAGCTAAACTTAATGAACAGCGAAAAGCTTAAGAAAGTGGTTTGAACCCAGGAGTAACATACCTCAATTGAAAATGATCATCTGGGTGACGGGAGTCCTGAGAAGGACTGTTGTTGATGACTGACGTTTTGACAACCTGTGCGGAAGCCATCTTCAGAGTCAAGTGATCGATTTTAGTAAGTTGAAAATTAAAAATCCCTGGTGAAACCCTGGTTATACATTCTGTCACACCTACACACATACCGACCGAGGATATTGTATTGAGTGTTGAGTCCATTCTGGCCCGTCAAAGACAGCTACCAGAATCAACCAAGGAGGACATCAGGAGCAGAATAGCTTCCACTCTACAATCAGCCTCACTCACCGACTGCAACTTGACGAAAGACAAATTACACACATTAAAACAACTTAAAAACGACAGACATAGTCAATCGTGTTGCACACAAACCCATGTTCACTTTATGACACTTGCTCACTAATGTCAAGGACAAAGGCGAATCTGAAAACAGACCGGGAGCAATTTAAAAGATCAAATGCCCCAACTGCCAGGACACTTATATCAGTGAGACCGGCAGGAACTCAACCATGTGACTAAATGAACACAAGTGAGCTACTAAAAAAAGTGACCTCAACAACAACATCGCCGAACACCACTTGAAAACAAGCCACGCTATCGACTGGGACTATGCTAAGTGGCAAGAATTGGACTACAAGAAGAGAATTGAAACAGTCAAGAAAGTTGAGCAATTCAAAGCAAAACTTTGGGATCGTACAGGAAAGCAAAGAAGTGAAGTCAACAAATTTATTTCCAGAGAAAAATCACGACAGGAATTCGAACCTGCACTGGGCAAGTTTGTGGACTTGATTAAAGCTGAACCCTTGCATAACACGAACAATGCATGGCAGCAGTGGTTTACAAATCTACTCCCTGTTGTAATGCAGTACACTGACAATACCCAGCTGAAATCATCAACATGTTTCTCAGAATTGCCAGATGCTTCACCATTGACAAAATTCCTGGGCTGTGTGAGAGAAACTGCAAAGTGTGGGAGGCTATATAATTCTTTTGTGCGATGGTTTGGTGAGAAGTGAAAGAAAGGCATTTCCTTCTCATATCGATTCACTGGGTTGGAGTCGAAGAACTTTTCATGGTACTTTGCTTTCCTAATCCAAGACATGTTGTCAATTTCAAGTCTCTCACAGAGTTCTGTTGTCAATTTATTGTCAATTTATTCGAGAGTTAAAGTGAGCCTGGCACAAGTAGATGACTTGAAGACATTGTGTCAAGATTATTTCAGGGCAAACGTGTTGTTTCTGAACGGAGTAAACCCAACTGTGCAGACTATAGGCTACGCCATACCTCATCACAACAAGCAGCCATGTGAAATGAACTTTTTTAGCACTGTGGGATACCACTGGCACTCCAGTAGCCAAAATGAAGGTTAATAACTACCACTTCTTCAGTTTTCTTGTGAACTTTAAGGAGCAGTGGCTTCTTCTCTGTTACAATCACCTCACACCTCTCTGGGGATCTTTTTCCTTTCTTAAAATATTGCTTTTGTCCACGTCAGCTGCTTCAAGGTCCATCCTTAAGAATAAATACTTTGCTTTTCGAAAATCATTAAATCTGTAACTGATCTGAGTGTTTGTTTCCAGTTCTTCCAGCAATGTCGAAGATTTTTGAACATCTTATTCATCAATAATTGACAGTTCATTTAGAGAGGATTCTTCATAATTCTATGTTTGGATATAGAAAATATCATGGGTACCCGACGGCACTCACTGAACAGTGGAAGGAAGATCTTGACAATCATAACATTATTGGCACAGTAACCATTGATTTAAGTAAGGCCGTTGACTGTCTACCACATGACTTAATTCTGGAAAAACTCAAATTCTATGGCTTAGGTGATCAAGCGGTATCTTTAATGCGAAGTTATCTCTCTTCTCGCCATCAAAGAGTGAAGCTTGGTACCGCCTTCTCCATGTGGGAAGCGGTGTTAAGATTAGTCCCCCAAGGCTCTGTCTTGGGACCTACATTGTTTAATATTTTTATAAATGATCTGGCGCATGAAATAACACAATGCAGGATTATTAATGATGCGGATGATACAAATATCGATTGTTCCAATAAGAACGTACGTGCCGTTGAAGACAACCTAAATAGTGATCTTGAGAATGCAACTACATGGTTTATTCAAAATGGCATGAGACCAAATCCGGAAAAGTACCAGGCTATGGTCCTTGGCAGAACAGAAGATAAGCTACTCCTTAAATCGGGTAATATTGATATCAGAACCGCAGAAAGCGCTAACCTCTTGGGAGTTGTACTCGATAGTAAGCTTAAATTTGACGATCAAGTTTCGAGTATTTGCCGCAAAGTGAGTGCTCAAATAAATGCGCTTAAAAGATTGAAAAATATTTTACCACTTAAAACCAAGGAATTGTTATATCGTTCGTTCATACTACGGAATTTTTATTACTGCAACCAAGTTTGGCATCATTGCGGAAAAAGAAATACTGCAAAAATCGAAAAAGTCAATGAACGGGCGTTGAGATATGTCTATAATGATAAAGATGCATATTATCAACATTTCTTGGAAAGGATAAGACTCCCCTCCACGGAATCTCGAAGAATTAAAGACATGTTACTGACAATACATAACAGAAAGTGAAGAATGATCATCGCAGTTAATTTTCCAATTTAAGCAATTGGAAAGGAGAAGCCTGAAAAAATCAGGGCTTCAACGGGATTCGAACCCGTGACCTCCGCGATGCCGGTGCGATGCTCTACCAACTGAGCTACGAAGCCACACATTGGGAGCGAGGTCAATTTAGTGAGTTCATATCTCCCGTGAGGAGTGAAATGATGT
>BLFK01000231.1:348570-354067 GCA_014634185.1 Astreopora myriophthalma | reverse complement strand
CACATCATTTCACTCCTCACGGGAGATATGAACTCACTAAATTGACCTCGCTCCCAATGTGTGGCTTCGTAGCTCAGTTGGTAGAGCATCGCACCGGCATCGCGGAGGTCACGGGTTCGAATCCCGTTGAAGCCCTGATTTTTTCAGGCTTCTCCTTTCCAATTGCTTAAATTGGAAAATTAACTGCGATGATCATTCTTCACTTTCATCTATAACCGCAGTTCACATATGAATTATTTCATATATACTTCACATCAATACATAACAGCATACCGAACAAAGCACCATGGGCAATTAGGAATCTTATTAATTTACGCTCATTTAAGTACAATCTTAGGCGCCAAGAATATGTTTTATCTTTACCTAAAGTTAACACCACCAAATATGGACTTAAGTCATGGAGATTTTGCATCCAAGAAATGGAATGAACTCTACAAATGACATTAGAACAAAAGCGGGCACCAAAGAAATAGTAAACAGAATTAGATCGTTAAATTTCGGGGATTAGTAGATTTGTAACGTTAGTTTTAATAGTATTTTGATTGCGGCGGTAATATTGTGATAGTTTTAAATAGTTTTTAATCAGTATTTAATTTTTAATTTTACCCGATGTGATATTAGCGTTGTTAGTTGTTAGGTTTTTATTAGTTATGAGGTGGAATACCTGTAAACTAGCTCTCGAGCTAAGTGTATTTCCACGTTAAATACATAAATAAAAAATAAAAATAAATAAAAAAGTATGAATTTGTGGCTGAAATTTGTACGACCCATAATGCCTTCACCGATACAGGAAAAAACCTCCATGGCATGTCCATGGAAAACTCACACAGCCACTAATTTCGGCTTCATTTTGGAGACGGCAAATTATCTCCTGGTGCATCTTTCTTAGCGATCGAGCTACCATTCCTCTAGAAGGTATCAAGCGTTGAACATTGGCAGATCTTGATTGACTCATGTATTTATCTTCTAAGATGTCTGTCACGCTCTCATGGTCTCTGAAAAACCTGCTCAGTTGAGAGATTCCTTCGCCAGTAGAAACTTCGCCCAAACAGTCAGACTTTGCACGGATAAATGCAAGCCGAAGCAATTTGGAAAATTCTGGCCTGTACGCCATATTGGATTTCGACTCACGTGGTGACCATCTTGGATTTTATCCACTGTTCATCGCGCACATCTAATGAAACATTGAAGGGGTGCTTTGGCCCTTACGTGACCATGCCCAAGGCCGCCAGACGGCCACCAACAGACTGTCGTCCAACATGGGGCCCACGATCAACAGGGCCAGCCCATTTTAAACTGCATGCCATGTTGGCTGTCTGTGTTCAAGAGTTTGGTGTCGACAGTCGTGACAAAGTTCGACGCACCACGTGAGGCCCACCATCTTTATAGACGGTGGTGATGGTATAGGTGTGGGTCACGCTGGTTTGACCGCGCGTGTGTTGATGTTGATCTTTGGCCAAGAGAACCAATTGCCATCTCAATCCTTCCTGGTTCAAAGGGCGAAGTCGTGGCCATCGCTGCCATCGCCACTGCCACCATCCCTGCCTCTGGGACCTCCTGTTGGGGTAAGACGTCCTAATCGGGACTGTGGGTGCTTCCACAATGGTTACTGCTGCTGCTGCTCCCGGAGGACAATGGTGGGAGAAGTCTCTGTCCAGGTCATTTGTGTCCCACGGTTGATCGTTGATTGATGCAGGTGATCTGCATGTCCGCGGGTGTCGAGGGCAATCCCTCACCAGCCATTATGGCCCTCTATCGGGGCACTGGCGTTGGTACTGCCACTGCTGCTGCGCCCAAGGGCAATAGTCCTGGCGGTGGTGAGGGACTTGACAAAGACGTGAACAAATTGTCCAGCGTGTCCGGCATGCGGAGAGTGCCACTTTTCCTTGGGTGGCAAGCCTCAGGTTTCTTGCGAGTGAAGGTCCACATCCACCCTTCATCCTTGAATACTCTGGAGAACACCCGGGATCCATCGTTGGATGCCGGATGCAGAGTAGCTGTACGGATGCTGCGTTTCTCATTCGTAGGTCTCCATCACGTCTCGCCAATGCATGGGAAACGATTGCAGCACCAAGTTCTGCACACCCAAACAATCCCGCAGGTTCGTGAAGGCCACCATGTAATGCACATTGCATGAAATGGTCTTGGCCTACTTGTCCAGCAAAAACATGTCTTGACACAGGTACAGGACAGTGATGCCGTGATGATGAGTTTGGTGAAGAGATCCAACACCTGTCTGTTGTTGCCCCCTTCAGCCATCAGATCATCCAAGATGCCCCATGCGTCGGACCTAAACACACGTCCAAGTTGGTGGGGCATGGCCAGCTTTCGTGCAGGTGGATGCCCACACGTTTCAAGGGTTCGAACCCTTTAACAATAATGCAGGTTGGGCGTTCACGTTCACTGCCTCCTTTTAGGACAAGAAAAAGACACGTTTTTATTTTCAACATGTTTTATTAGGATTATGCATGCTCAGCCCCAAGGCAAAATACTACTTTGCACTGCCGTGCTCACACGGACACACGACCAGTAGCAACCGGCAAGGTAAGAAACCATCGGCATTGGGGTTTGTGCAGCGTGTAGGCCAGTTCTTTTTGCAACACTTGACAGGCTCGAAACACCGTGACGCATTTCCATAACAATGTGCCAAGGCTAGGGATGCGGTCTTCTCGTGGCTGGCACCCCCACTTTGTCAACCAGACCCACGCACACCCAGCACAGGAGACACCATCTCAACCAATGCATGCCCCACTCGTATCAGGACATGATCGCAAATGAACACAGGGTTTTCAAAAACCGTGGCCTTTTATTTACATTTTTCTCATGAATCAGGGTGTGTGTGCCACAACAATGTTTTCAGATGCCAGACAGCTAGATGATAGTGTAAGATCCTACGCATGCCCACCACGGCTGTGCATCCTGTCAGCGTCGGCCTGTTGTGGCCATTCTCGCACTGGGTCTGGACAAACTTCTGATGGGTGTAGGCAAAGTAGCTGAACATGTACCACTGGTGTTCTTCCACCTCGTAGAGATGGATAGGCTTGCACATCTTACGGACCAAGGCCACACTCCAGCCCGTACCATCTGATGGTTGAGTTCCAAATGGTCAAAGGCCACCATCGCATTGGCATCTTTCATGATGCGGTGGTTCCGGCTCAACAGTTGCTGGGTGTGTTTGTGGACGATCTGACATTCGGACTTGCAGGCCAGTCGGAGGACAGCATTCCACCCTTTGTTCACTTGTGCTTCGGTCATTGGGGTCACATCTCTAGCTTGGTGGGATGCACTGACCACCACGTGGCAGGGGATTCCGAGGTCTTGGGCACACGTCTTGGCCAAGGCATTGGTCCCTTGAGCCCCACCTGTCACGAGGCTCACCTCATTCATGTTGAAGCGCCTCCCAAAAAATGAACACAGGGTTTTTCAAAACATGCTTTTATTTATTTTGACAAGTTACAAAAAAATGTCACACGTGGTTGGGTTCGACGGGACATGCACGCCTCGAACTTGATGTACTTGGGCAAGAAGAAACAGTGTATGTACAGTTTACATTGAGGGCACTCTGCTGGGATCTATGCGCAGGCCATCTCACACGTGCTCTCCATCAAGTCGAAGTACTCCTCACCTGTCTTCCTTGCAAAGGTCACACAACACGCAATCCAGCAAGTGCATGAATCGGACATGTCACATTCTCTGTTCCTGCACTTCGGTCTCGAACTTCTGGCGGAGACGTGCTTGGAGTTGACGGGTGACACCGCTCACTGCCTCCACGGTCCAATGCAGGTCTCGGAACTGGTCCTGCAGGTCTCGGGCCCGTTCCTGTTCGTTGCACACCTCCCTTGCCTCCCTCAGTGCCTCCTCCAAGGTGTGGATCTCCCAGGACGGATTCAGCGAGTATGATCGGTCTCTTCCTGCACCAGTGATGTCTGTGTCTGGGGAGCATTCCAAGGCATTGGCCAAGTCTTGCAACCAATGCAAACGACACTTGTCAAAGCTGTACCCGGCGGCCAGTCCATGTTTCACCCGTTCCAACAAGTAGTCTTCATCAAAGGCATTGCACTAGAGATCCCTGTAGTAGTCGCGATAACTCACGACTGCAAGGGTTCGTGTGGATGACTCGCTTTTATAGACTGAGGTGCTGAGCATGCTGGCTCCATGTGCATGTGCTCCATACTTTCCTGGCCCACGCGTGGACTTTAACTTTACTGGGATGTCAGCAAAACCCTCTCCATCAATTGGCATCGGCCCCGATGAGGTCATCCTGTGAAGCCTGGCTGGCCTGCCAACTGGGGTATAAGAACGATGCTCGTGCCCCCACGTTTCATCGTGGTTTTCTGACGTTACAGCAAAAAGACCACGAGTACGTCTTGGGAGTACAGCAACCTGTCACCCACCAAATATCCGTGCCCCGAGCAGAGAAAGGCCAAGTGGCCCACGCCCACTCACCAGAAGGCGGTGGTCAAGAAAACCAGGAACAGTGCCAGTCTGTCTTGCGATGCCTTGATTGTCCCTAAGGTACCGGAAGAGAAGGAGGAGGTCAAGAGCCTGCAGATGCCCAAACCTCAGAGCCTCAAGGAACTCTTGGCCAGCATCCCAGTGCCCGTGGCCAACCCGTTGCTGCCACCTTTGCCTCAGCCCATGGAGGAGCTGGCCCCTTACAAACTGTCCAATGAGGCTTACATGTGTGGGTTCTTGCCTCCGTATGAAGATGAAGTGATGGGAGAAGCTCAAGCCCCACCACCACCACCACCACTGTTGGGGCGAATATCCATGGAGAAGCTGGCCCCATATCCAGGGTTTGTTCCACCCACCCTGGTCTCGATGTGCCCAATCCACCATCTGCCCCTGCACCATAATGTCTCCAGAAAAGGATGGGCCTACGTACAGTGCTTGGAATAGAAGTGTCTGCTGTGGGTGGGCAAGGACTCAGCCCAACAAGTGCATTCTTTCCAGTGGGTGGATCTCCCATGGTCACCACACATGTGACTGACACAGATGGAGTTGTTCGACGTTCTACCACCCAGATCAACCTGGTACTGCAACAAGCGGGGCCAACAGTTCCATTTCCCAGAGAATGAGCTACGGCATCCCATCATCTCTCTTTCAGGTACCCGAAGACCAGTGGAAGAAGTTCCCATCACCCACACTGGAGCAACCTTGCAACCCCTACCAGTGAGGGGAAAAAGGAACTATGCTTGCTCATGTGCGCATGTGAGTGTTGGCGTGTATATTTTTGTCAATAAAACAAGGGACTTCTTTACACCTGGTGTCATTGTTCATCTGACTCTCGTCATGGCCACCTCCTCCTTAAACTGTCTGATCCCGGATTTGGTCGGGTTCTACATTCACCCTCCCTCCGAACCGTCCCCACCACTATGGCTCCAAGCATCACGGGCACACCTGGAAGTGGTCTCAACTCTCTGACATCAATTAGAAACGATGCCGGTACACCCAACGCCACGTGACGGGGCTCTCATTTCATGCCCATAGAGTGAAC
>BLFK01000231.1:326070-341070 GCA_014634185.1 Astreopora myriophthalma | reverse complement strand
TTTGGTTTCATTAATTGCAAGAATATCAATTGAATAATCAAAATGAAGAATTCTAAGTTAGTCAATATGTTTTGTAAGACTGTTAATGTTCAAATGGGCCATTTATGAAAATTACCTTCAACTGAACTTGAGACCTTTGCATGGATTATTTGTCAAAAAAATTACAAAATTGCTTTGCAATAACTTGTTACCTACTATATTGAGGTCAAGCCCACCTTTTTTACGTCCCTTTGAAATAATGTTGGCATGGTCGATAAGTTTCCAGTTATTCTGTCGACAGAAATGCTTCAGGCATTTGTTTTTCGCTTTGACTGCATCCATGCAAGCATCATTCCATGCAGTAAGTTCAGATACAATTATCTCAGTCTCACAAACGCCTTTGACCTCTCTGTTCAAGTCCACAATAGCATCTGCCATAATGTTCGGTGTAGAAGACTTGTTTGTCCCCACATGCAGGCAAATTTGATCAGGACATCCAACAATAGTAGCAACAACATGCAAACGAATGTCCCAAGTTGTGGCCCTGTGAAATGGCTTGACAAGTACTCAATGTCGAATTGTGCTGTACTTGCAGTGGTGACTTGGTCTTGATCTCATTCACTTCTTTTGTAGAACTAAAAGGAGTGGTAAACATGGGCAGTTATTCGTGCCACTGGTTGCATCTACGGCAATACATGCTGGTTTGTCGCGATTGAAGAACGCCGTTGATTTCTGGCAGGAAATTTGAATGGATGACTTCAAAAAACGAGAGCTTGATTGTTTCCCTTCTTCCAAAAAGATCTCCCTTTCCCAGCTACCTTATTATAGGAAATTAACAATGCACTTTATTAACACGATTTTACAAAATTCGCGTTAATTTAATGTATCTTAATTAATGTCGATGTAAATTTAATGCACGCTATTTTACAACATTGTTATTTTAAAGCACCTTTACTTCATTACAAAATCTTATTAGTTCATGACTCCTCTATTGGCTCTTCAGAGTCACTATCTGACAGTACGTCTTCATTTAAAATCGAGTTCAAAATGTCTTTTGATTGATCTTGATACTCCTCTGTCTCCCCGAGAGGATAGCTCACTTCTGTTTTCCTCTTTAAAATTTCCAATGCCCGTTCATCCTCCCAATGCGCAGTTACTTCTACTGGTATTTCTAAGCCGCCTTGAACCAGTGGAGACCATTTGTATTTTATACATTTCACCTGCCCCATTATGTTAGCTCCTCTCTTCAATGAAAACCAGACATACCAGAATTGTTTGTCCAACAACTGCAAATCGGTCGTGTTTGTTATCTTTTCCTTGCTTAAACGTGATTTCTTGCTTCATGAAAGGCCTCCAGGTTGAACGATACACATGGTAACCTCTTAAACCTGTGACGAATTTTAAAGTAGAAGATTCATACGCCATAATTGTGCTTTCTATGCAAATAAAAACAGACGCCTTTTGAGCCAGCCACTCAGTACGCATTTATTTACCGTGAGCGTACTACTGAGGAAACCCTTTTGCTTCGAAGACGGGAACGCACTTCAGTGTAAGATGCAATTTGATTGGTGATTTTCTATTTGCCTCCTAAAGATATATGGAGTCTACTTTGCTGCGCACGACAAAAAACCACCTGAGATATCTAAAAACAACATGTCAATATTATCGTATTTCTCCAGAGAAGGAAGTTCACAACCTCAAGTTGTCATTCTTCCTCCCAGATTTTGGATGCAGAATACAACTGCATAGCCAAAGAACTGGAGTCCTCTGCACAATTCAAACGGAAAAAAAAGACGTACCGCGAAGGCGAGAAGTTGAAGACTGCAAAATATGCCAACACTCATGGTTTCGTAAGCATCATAAGGCATTTTAAGCAAGACTATTCGGACTTAAATGAAAGCACTGTATGCCCTTGGGTTGCAAAGTATCGATGTAAAGTAAAAAAGACAAGTGGATGTGTTCAAATATCTGAAAGACGAGGGAGGCCTTTACTTCTGCCTGAAGAGCTGGATACAAAACTCCGCAAGTTCATCACAAGTACAAGGACTGCAGGAGGAACTATCAACAAACATGTTAGTTATGGCATTTTGATGGGGCTCATAAAAAGTGATCTCGGCCGCTTTGGACGCTATTTGGATTTTGCCATCACTAATGGCTGGCAGCAATATCTTTACAGATGGATGGGCTTTACTAGAAAGATAGTGACAACATTAAGGCCTGCAATCACCAAAGCTGCATGGCTCGAAGTTAAGTCAAAGTTTTTTCACGATATAGTGTCTTCTATAGTTCTATAGTCGTGATAAACGTTGATCAAACGCCATCAAACTTCGTTCTGACGGATAACGTCACAATGGCAGAGAAGGTTCGAAGCATGTAGCCAGGAAAGGGAGTATTGACAGACGTGGAATTACAGTTACTTTGTCAGAAACACTCAGCGGACATGTATTGGCTTTTCAACTCATCTACACAGGGAAGACAAGCCGGGCAATTCCACATGTTGAATTTCCCGAGGGGTTTTTATTGAGCTATAATGAAAAACACTGGAGTAATGAAACTGAGACATTGTCCATGGTAAGTGACGTGATAAACCCATACATAACCAAGACCAAGAAGGAGTTAGGCCTCCCTGATACTCAGAAGGCATTACTGGTATGGGATGCGTTTACTGCACAGAGCAGAGATAAGGTTATGTGCGTATTGACACGGCTCAACATCAAGGTTGTAACCGTACCAAAAAATATGACTCATCTGCTACAGTCATTGGACCTCACAACTAACGCATCTGTGACGAAAATGGAGAAACGTGGGTTCAGTGATTATTTCATGTCCACAATTACGAAAGTGTTGGAGAAGGAGCCGAACAGAGATGTCACCACACTCGAGGTCGACTTGAAACTCTCAACGCTGAAACCAATCCATGCCATGGTATTAATGGACATTAACGATTTCCTACTAAGCGAAAAAGGAAAGAAAGTTGTCCTGAACGGGTGGAAAGCTGCTGGGATCACCAAGGCATTAGAACATGCCAGAATGCAAGGGAACTTTTCCTCATTAGATCCATTTGAGCAATCCTAAAAGCTAACTACTGTAAATGCTTCTTTTTCTCCATGAGACATATGCATGTTGAGATTTTGTAAGTGCAGCAAATTTGTGTTAATGCAACAAACTGCGATTTGGTTTCCATCAATCAAACGAGTGAGCAGCTCTTGGTGATTTCACGGAGGCTTTGACAGATCTTTTGAATTGATAGGGTCTAGTTAGGCTTCAATACCAAATTTTCGGCTTTAAAAAAAACTTAGAAACATCCGTTCACTTGTCTTGGAAGGTTTTATTGACGGAAGCCAAAACGCAGTTTGGCATTCAGAAATGTAAAGTGCGAGTTTGCAGAATTATGAAAATCGCAGTAAATAAAGCAAGATGCTTAACGAAAAATTTGCCTTAATTTAATGCATGTAAACCTAACGTTTGAAAAATTCGCGTTAATTTAGTGTAACGTTAATTTTCTTCACGTTGTCAACATGCATTGTTAATTTCCTATATTAAGGTAATCCTTTCAGGCGTGGATGATTAGCAACTCAATCTCCATCCCACTAAGGAGAATCTGGTGCACGTCTTCAGTCATATTTTCTGAAGTGCCAGCTTTTGTCTTGTCGCCACTACTGCCAAGCATCGACAAAGATCCCATTGTAAGATCCATCGAATGGATACTTGTTTCTTGTTTTTCGTGAAGAAAATATTCATTCGTAAATGCTGTTGATATATCTGGCAATGCAATGAACTAGACTTTCGCAAAGCGCCCAGGGCGAAATTTGACTTTAGTGTCAGAGCTGCGGATAAACATCTTGCCTTCATGACAATATCCTAATCTGACTCTGTTCAAGATTTTGGCATTTCTCAAACTATGGAAGTGATTGCTTGATAATATTTGCCTCCACTTCCCTTACTTCTTTCAGGACTGTATTGAAAATTACACTTTGTAACATGGAATGCTGATCTTGTGAGCAAATAAAGTTCCTGATTGATTGATTGATCAAATACATGATTAGCACTGATAGAACTGAAAGAGGTTCTTCTGTCTGTTTGTTAAGAGTAAGAGAACTCTTGCCCATTATTATAAAAAATAAATGTCCCACTGCAGACTAAATTCAAGCACTATGATTATTATCAATTAACATTTTACTCCTTACTTGTTCTGTTCAAGATTTGAATGGCTTTCTTCTTGTTGTCTCTGCAGATCGGATCTTGCAACACCTGGCAAAGAACAAATCAAACAGAAAAATTCTAAATTTTGGCTGGTGGTTTGGCCAAAAAATAATGGGGAAAAGGCAGGCAACTACCTGTAAGAGCAAAATGTAGTTGAAGAAAAACAGAAGGAGAATGATTCGCTTAAAGGCAGTGTGGTGCAGGCTTAAATGAACAGAACGCTGTAACTAGTGCACAGAAACAATCAGCTAGAAGCACACCATGCTACCAATTAAAAGTTGAAAGCCAAAATAGTACAGAAACTTCTTTGGGTCATTCCACGACCAAGGACGTTACATTTGCATGAGTGTGCTTAGAGAAAAATCATTAGAGCAGATACAAAATAACAAATAACCAACCCCTTTTACTTTGTTTATGACAGATAGGTGCTAGTTGCATGTTTAGTGGAAATAAAACTCGTCAAATTTACTATTGTGAAAAAAAAATCAAATAAATAGAGCTGTCATGGATGCTACAAGTAACCATGTTCTTAAGTGCAAATGTTAAACATTAAATTCCTGTGAATTCTGAAAGCCTAATGAAAAACAAATGACGTTGTTTTTAACTCGTGGATTACGTGTAGCATAGGAACGAGTTATTGTGGGGACCTGCGATATGCAAATGTGTCACTCAGGTGTAGAAATTTTCGTAATCAGTCGTTCCAGCATGAAAGTGTCCAATAAATTGTCGTAGATCAATCGTTCTCGAAGGCCACTGCAAGCAATAGCGCTGAGCGTGCATTGTGCGCTAAATACCCCGCTTGGAGCTTTCATGGTGGTGACTTTGTAGCTTTTCAATGTCTTCAAGTGGATTTCTAATGTTTCAAACTAGTACCATAGCCAACTTGGAGACTGGATTTCATGAGCTTTTTACTCATCCAGGAGCTAAACATGACGAAGAGATGAGCATTTGCTATTCGACCTCCGAAGCTCACAGGGGGTATATAAATTCCAGCCTGGGGAGCCAACATGGATTTGCAGTTTGTTTTAGATCCCTATGCGTGTGCTGTATACATCTTATCTTACATAACAAAGGGACAAAGAGGAATGAGCAAACTTCTAGAAACGGCATCAAAAGAGGCAAATGCTAGCAATAAAGATATTGTTCATAGAGCAACGCATATTGGAGAAATGAACAAAAAGATTTGATAAAAGAATGCCATACATACCAAGAGAGATATCAACAGCTAGAATCACTTGTTAATAGCAACAAAGGACAACATGAATGTCACTCTGATATTCTTGATAAAGGTATTGAGGATTTGAATCACAACGGCAATATTTCTGATGACACAGTGCGGGTGCGATCCATTCAAGCAAAATTTCCGGAAATTTCGGTCTAAAACTCAATGGATCGGTTCGGTCCAGCCTGAAAAGTTTTGAAAAAAACTGGCCCACCTTTCGAGGTGGACCACTTTTCTCGGTTGGACCGGTCCAATCGAAAATTCACCGTTCCATTTGCCATATCCGGCACTTTCTCAATCTCAGTACCTCGCTGTTCAGTACTTTCTGCTCAACATAGAGGAAAGTGTGGAAAGCATTTGCACTTCTAATTATCAGTACAGCCTTTACGGATGGTTGACAACGGATTTGTCATAGTTACTTGTTCACCTGTGTGCAGTTTCAAGAGGTATGTAGCTGCTTTGCAAGCTAAGTGTTTGTTTTGGATGTTAAAAGTGTTTTATTTCCTGATATTCCCCGTGTTTTTGATTACTTGTAAAACTCCTGCCACTTTTATTTTGTTTAATGAGTCTAATTAACATTTGAATTCATTTAGTTACAGAGGACTCGATCTCTACTTCAGTTCCCGATAAAGTTCAATCTCAGCCAACCCTTGAACGATGGGAAGACAGACACGTCCGGTTGTTAATCTGGACATGTCCGGTTGAAAAATCTCAAATCTCAAGGCCTAATTGGACAGGGAAATAACACGAAATAATGTTGAAGCCCTGATTTTTTTCAGGCTTCTTCTTTCCAATTGCTTAAATTGGAAAATTAACTGCGATGATCATTCTTCACTTTCATCTACAACTGCAGTTCACATAAGAATTATTTCATATATACTACACATCATTTCACTCCTCACGGGAGATATGAACTCACTAAATTGACCTCGCTCCCAATGTGTGGCTTCATAGCTCAATTGGTAGAGCATCGCACCGGTATCGCAGAGGTCACGGGTTCGAATCCCGTTGAAGCCCTGATTTTTTTTCAGGCTTCTTCTTTCCAATTGCTTAAATTGGAAAATTAACTGCGATGATCATTCTTCACTTTCATCTACAACCGCAGTTCACATATGAATTATTTCATATATACTACACATCACGAAGAAAGGTCTGTTCGACAAAATAGCTGTCGAGTTAAATGAGCATGCTGATATAAAAGTAACAGAGGAGAGCAGTGCTTAAGAAAGTGGAAAAAACTGGAAACAAAACAAAAAGAAATTGAAGACAACAACAGGCAAACGGGCAGAGCACATAAAACTTGGAAGTTTCACAAGGAAATGGAGCAGTGCATTGGCCATAAAGAAAGAGTCAAACCAACTTTTACATTTGACTCAGGCTCCAGTGCGTCCTCGAGTGCTCGTTCACATCCACCTCCAACAATTGATGACAGCTCTTCCGCTGAAAATGATTCATTAGATTCCGAGGACATCAAAGGTAAAACAGCTGTTGACCCAAAGTTGAAGCTAAGACGACACTCTCAACCGCTTCCGAGATGTTGGGATTTTTGAGGGAGTATGGAGAGAAGCGTGAAAATATGAAAAAGAAAACAAACAGTTAATACCTGTGAACTAAAGATAACTGTGGGTAAACATTTTGAGAGAGATTTATGATACTCACCTGTAATCCATATGATATATTCATGGCAAAGGTCCACAGCTGCCATAACAACTCTTCGGAACACCCTGTTGTAGCTGCTCCTGGTAATATCAAAACGATCTGCTATAGCCCTTGCTGGTTCTTGATTGGCCATGCCCCACAAAAAAGTTAAAATTTGCTTCTGAGGTGGAATCACTGGTCTTCCAGAAGGGTTACCCAATGGAATATGCCCCCTTCTGATAATTTCTCTCGAGAGAATTTCAAATGTTTCTTTTGTCATTCGAAAGTGTTGTTTAAACTCATCCCCCAGATATCGGGGAATGGTCTGCTCAAAATAATAAAACAGCTTCTGGCACTTAACATGACAATGTCATCATCTTCCACAATATCAGTGTTGTCGAAATCGTCATCTATAGACTCCAACATAAGCAACAGAAATCTGAGATCCGCCATTTTTAAAAAGGGCACGAAACTCTTTGCGCGAGGGGAGTGGAACGAGACCGTTTGGACCTGTCGTGATCCATTCGACCCCAAGAAATGTTCGAACCTCAGCCTGGAAATTTTGGTTGAATGGATCGCGCCTAGTAGCTCCCAATACACAACACACCGATGAACAAGATGCTGCAGCCAAAACAAAGCTAAGTGAATTATTTGGATGTTATGACCCAGGTACCAACAAACAACACAGTCAGTATGACCTATTTGATGACATGAGTATTTTACCAAGGCATGATGAAGCAGAACTGGCACAAAATCGACTGCGCGATAGTGATTACAGACAACTTGTTCGTTCACTGAAGAATGAAACAATTCTTTTACCATGTTTTGCATTCAATCAAAACTAAAGATGACCCACTCACATTGTTTTTAAGTGGAGGAGCTGGAGCTGGTAAAAGTACTGTAACTAATGCCCTGTATGAAGCACTCACTAGGTACTTCAACAGTGTTGCAGGTGAAAATCCAGATGAGGTTAAAGTACTGAAAGTTGCCCCCACTGGCAAAGCCGCATTCACTATCAAAGGAAACATGCTCTGTTCAGCTTTTAAAATACCTGCCAATAGAGGGTTTCAATATTGTGCACTTGATGCAGACCGACTTAATACTATTACAGCACAGTTAAGAACACTGAAAGTTATTTTCATTGACGAAATATCAGTGGTGGGCTCTGGAATGTTCAACTTCCTAAATTTAAGGCTACAGCAAGTTGTTTCAAATACATCACCTCAAACTGACGAAGTGTTCGAAGCGCTTAATATGGCTGAAGACCTTGGGCAGAAAATCAAACACGTTTTGAGTAAACTTATGAAGCTGGATGCTATTGAGAGTTGTCTTTCTGAGATGAGTTCATTGTTAACTAATATTGAACTCAATTTAAGTCATCTAGATGCAGATCACGTTAATTTGATGAAGGATAAATCTAAGAAATTGAAATTCAATAATGGAGAGATCTGAGTGTAAGAGCGAATTTCAAAGTGTCCAAAGTGAAGTCAGAGCTCAGGAAACAGCTATTATACATACATGTACATACATGTACATACATGTACATACATGCTTTATTTGATAGGTAGGTTTAGAAGGGGCAGCCAAAGGGCTGATGTGGACCTACTACAAACAATTAAAAAAAAATACAAGCAATAATATATTAACTAAGGTCTAACTACTTTTTAAAATCTATAAATTTAAAATTATACATGGAAACTTATTCCAGGAGAGAAAATTTGAAGTTTGTTGGTTTACCAGAAAAAACAATTTCTTCAAAACACAGGGAAGATACTCAAGATGGCGCAAGGCCTTTGGAAACGGAAGATTCTAAGGACGCTGTCTATAGGTTTCTTGAAGGGCATCTTAAGATAGATTCTCCTCGTGATAAGATCAAATTCCAATGAATGAAGTTTTCAAATCAAAATAAAGTAGGAGGATTTTCAGAAGAAGCTGGATCACCTTGCAGCTTAGCTGCCCAGGGAGAGGATGTTTCCACATTCTGCTAGGGGTGGGGCCTCCCCTAGGAAATTTTGAACATCTAACTTTAAAGAAAACCCTTGAATAAGACCTCAATGTTGTGTTTTTCCAGCAATTCTTATCGTTTTGTTGTCGTGACAAAAAAGAAGGGCAGATGAAACGGAAATAACGACTTCCCATGGGATCTTTGCTGTGACATAAATGAATTATTACTACAAAATAATTGACCTTTTCATTTCTGCTTTGAATTTGTTTGCCTTCAGTTTCACTTGCCTTGTTGAAGGGTTTTATTGTTATCTCTCATGTGTTAAATATTCTTCTACACCTAAGATTACTACCAGATAGGCCACTGAGTGGTGACAGAGGACCAAACAGTTGGCATTCCCATAACTCTCTGGTATCTGCTTGAACAGATGTAAGCATAATTTCTCTTGCCTATCAAATAAGGCCACAGTACCTGCACTAGCTAATGTGTCTTTACAAATAATTTCACTTTTGCAGTAATGATCCACTGTTTCCTCCAAATTAGTTGTGCCTGACCATGGTACGATTTCTGTAACCATGGTATCATCTGCAAATTTCCACACGGCAGGCAAGGCACTACCTGTAATTTCTGGCCGATTACCTGCACGGCACATTATCCACACTGGCACACCCCAAAACCAGAATAAAATTATCCATTAAGGCTTCAAAAGACTTACTGGTAAGGTACAACTTAAAAACTAAGCTCACCTTACTCAGAACGAGTCTTACTCATTTAGCAGTCAAAACAAACGCAGCGTTCTTCATTCATTTTAATCAACATGTTTTGACAAAATCAACAGTAACAAAGATTCTTACTTTTGGCAGAGTCTTGCAGATTAAAAAACGTAGATGATTGCTACTTTGGGTAATTGATGAAATCTGTAACCAAATGCAGTTGTTTTTCCCTGCCAATCAAACTGATCATTAAAAACAGTGCCAAGTTGAAAATTAAAGTGAGAAAGTCTGGGGAGAGTTTGATCACCATGCAGAGGGTCATGCTGGGGAAGAATGAGATTTATTGCAGTACTACCCATAGTTGGAAACTGAATGGCTCGCACACTACCTTTATTATTAATAACAGAGACAACATCTTACACAATTTTTACTTCTTAAGCGACAAAATCACTTACAGGACTTAATCAATTACAGTGGGCCGCCTACGAAATCTGTTTCATTTACTTGGCCAACTCCTTAGCCCTTTGACAAATCATGATGGTCATCAATGCCCTGCTATTTTCCTTCTGGGTGGTGATCCACTCCTTCAAGGTTCTCTCCAAAGAAGGAAACTCTCTTTCTCCAGTCTGACAGGTGCATTGATTTCTCGCCATTTTCTGTGTGACATCTTTTTTCATTTTCCAAGAGTGGATCATGGATTCATCAATTTCAAACTCTCTGACTGCAGCTCTCTTCCCAATTTCAGAAGCTCTATCAATGACTCGAAGCTTGTACTCCAAAGTAAAACTTTGTTGTGGCCGCTTTGAAGCCGGTATTGTCATCGACGCTAACTAACTTATGCTCTAAATGAGTGATCAGAACGTTATGATTTGCTTTGAATTGATCTCTATTTATATTAGAAGGCAAAATTAACATGTTATGGCTGTCTTTAAACCTATTGTTTTGCACTCAGTGCAACTCAAGTGTGAAATAATTATAAGACAATTTCCCACTTAGGTATTGTTTTTGACATGAAGTGCCCGGATCAAACCATTCAACAATTCTGCCAAAAAAATTATACCTCTGCTTCTACTGGTTGTAAAACGTCACTTGAGATGGGAAAATAAGATATGGCTTAAGCTTAAAAATGCTAAGATGATTTGACTGATGCACCCAAACTTTTTTTGCATATTTTTATCGCTCCAAAATGGGAGTTGAACAAGTAAACTTTGCAATTATTGTTTTTGATGAAAAGTGAGCGGACAACTGGTTTTAGAAAATTGCAGCCAAAAAAATATCTGGTAGTACATATACTGAGTGAAGTGCACCTCTTGAAACGGGAAAATTTGGTGTCGCTTATGCTAAGAACAACTGAGATAATTTAATTGGCGGATGTGACGTGAAAGATTTGAATTTATCTCAGTTCCAGGAGGAACTGAGATAAATTCTGAAAAACAATCAGAGCAGAGCTGGATAAATTAAGATCTGCTGCATAAGAAACCTGCCACCCAGTTAACAACTGATAGTTTGATTCGCAGACTATATGGAAAGGTGCCAGACTACCTCCCCTATCTCATCACTATACTTCCGGTGAGCCAATACAACCTCCAAAAGAGGTGGCTGCAAAGCTTGGAACAAACTTGCACATGAGCTGCAAAGCTTTTTTTTTCTATTTTCAATAGTTTGAACCTGGAGTCAGATCATAACTTGATAAACAAACTTGATAAAGCAAGATCATTCAGGGGTGTGTAGTCTGAAGGAGTGTTGATGATACTGAACTACCATCTCAACAGCCTGAGTCACCTGACTGAAGATGATTTAAATTCTTATCACATTGTTGAAAGGTCAGGACTATACTAACCCAGACGATCTCTACTTAAAGTTCTGTTTTTATCTTGTAAAGCAAATTCAGATATACTATCACTATCACTATTTCATATACTATCACTATATGATATCACTGCTCGATAAATTCATTACTTCTTTCCATCCCCAGTCTTAAAATTCACCATCTTCTTTACCACTATCCAGAATCCTATTGTTCTTTACCAGTTTAACAAGAAGCATTCACATAAACTAAATGTGACCACACATTTGGTCAGTGATATACTGAACAATTAATCCATGAGTTTGCAAACTAGTCTCAGACTTGTAGGGGGGTTAAAAGGTGTAATGCACCCTTGGAGCTTGTGAACATTCATTTTTTGAACAACCCTCAGACCAAAACCCATAATGACCAGATACCACACAGCTCATGACAAACTCAGATTTGTTGTTAGTTATTAGCCAAAATAGCACACTAGCTTGACCCTTACGGGTCAATATGGTCTTCTCTTTAGTGCAATTTTTTTTGCAGTACATGAAAGAAAAATGCTTGCTATATTTTCTTACCAATTTCATCATTTAGTAACTCCAGTGATGTCTTGAGCCTTTCATTTGTGGCTACCAGTTGCTGCTCATTGCTCAAGAGGCTGAAAGAACAAACAATGGGCTGTTGGCATCAGGGTGTGAAAAAAACACAGACCTCGAAAACAACGATCGCTGACCACAGACCCCCTCGAACACGCAGAGCCCCTTTCACCTGTTTCACAGAACACCATTTAATGTACATTTTCATTTTAAAGGATAAATGAAGTTTTAATTTGGGGGTCTGTGTTTTCTAGAGGCCTGCGTTTTTGAGGGATCTGTGGTATTGTTTTTGAGGTCTGGATTTTCATGACACCCATTGCCATTACCCTTGTGCTGACAATAGTAGTAATGGATGAAAAACGAGGACAACTGTTTCATTGGAGTATTCAGTGGAAAAAAAAATGGATGGTTCAACGTCTTTTTCTAAGTCAAGGAGGACTACTTTGGGATTATGACTTAAATATTGCAATACCACATTCAACTCGCATTGAAGGAATGAATGCATTGAATTCAACTAATGCCTTAGAAATTTGTCATGGAAGTGGGCAAGTACTCAGCACACTCGGTTTTCCAGTGCTTTCTGCAAGAGAAAAAAGGTACTAAGGCATGAAATCTTCTGGATAATGATGACTGAAGGGGTAAAAAATAGAAGAGTTGAAAGTTGATGCACACAGGAGGGTTTGTATTTGAACAGTACGAAAACAAGCTGTGACAGATGAAGAAGAGGAGCTATTCTGGAGTTTAAATCTACTGGGAATGTCATAGGCTAACTGTCTCTAACTGTGCACTCTCTTAAGATGTTATCAACACAGAGGCTTCATCATCAATAATTTTGAAATGACAAGGAGGAGATAAGGAAGAAAAGATGTCGTGTGGCATGGAGGAAGTGCATCAACCGCAGTATTTGATGAAAAATCCAACAAGGATTACAGACAATGGTTCTGCTTAATACACTGTGTGAAATAAGTGATTCCATGGAATTTATGGAGACGTGATATTCCACACCACTGGCCGAATCGGATATTGGAACAGGAGGTGTCAGGAAACATGACATGTTGGAGAGTGTCATATTCCTGAAATGGTTTGTCACAGCATGTCAGTAGAAATCATTGTTTGGGTACTCAAGCATGCCCTGTCATGGGATGCTGTGACCTTGATCCTCAATGATATGCTGTCCTTGTCTGGCACAAGGATGCATTTGCATTTGTTTGTTTCTGAACTATGCCTTCTGACAAACATGTTATTCCAAGGACTGACTGACTGTTCAGAATCTCTTATCTCTTATATGCACACCAAGCTTTTGTGGCTAGTGTACATATTTCGATCTCGCACTGCACTGCACTGCTTCCACTGATTTATTCAACGTGGTAGTGGCCAACTTGAAAGCTTTTGCTCCTTTGGCCTTATATCCAAATGTAACTTTTCTTTCCTGTTTACTCCATCCTTATCCAAACTGTAAAACAATGTAAATAGCGCAAAATAAAATGAACCTGAACTTGAACTTTTTAGCGTGTTATAATGTAGCCTTATAAAATATGGTCTCCTTTTAACATTTTACAGAACGCATAAAGACCACATCTTTATGAAAGCTGTAACACCATGTCGTCTATCCTGTGCTTAACGGTAAAGCAATACAACACAATAGAATTTGGAGTGTGTACAGTTTTCACAAGAACTTCGATGAGGATAAGTTCAAGGATGATCGAAAAATGGCCCAGTGGCATGTTAATGAACTTTCTGAATCTGGACGACACATATGCATGTTGGCAAGCAGTCCTTAATGATATTGTGGATGAACATCCACCCAACAGGGATATTAGAACAAGGTCCTATAATGTAACATAAAGCGAAAAGACATTTTAGAAAAAAAAGTCAGGGAAAATCAGACCAGAGAAGTTTGAAATGAAAAGTGGCACAATGAAGACACCAAACAATGAAAAGTGTCAGATAATAGACAGTTCTTTTAAAATCTCATTAATAATTCATGAGAATGACAAACCATTATGCCCAACCTTTTACAAGGGCAAACAACCTAGTAAAACCTGGTACAACCTAGTAAAACACTATCAAACTGCAAAAAAAGCAGGGTGGCATTTGATTTTCATCCCAGGGGAGAGTGGGGCTGGTTGTCATTCATCTTGTTAGTATTATTCACATAAAATGTTACCCTCTTTAAAATCCTTTAAATAAAGATCACAGTAACAATTCGTAAAATCAAAGGGTGCCTATGGCCAACTCGTGGACAAAGTATTTTAGGAATGAAAAGGTGACATTGAAGTTGCAATTGGCCTATTATTGAAGTATGTCAAAACATAGCTCATACTATGGAAGGTGCGTCAAAGCCAAGGAATTGCTCACTGGCTTTTGTTACACAGTTATTACTAGACCACATAATGAAATTTAGAAATTTCACTTAAGTTCTTGGACTTTTCTGTCCATTCCAGGGAACATACATGTGACAGTACATGTATGTGCCTACGAAGCTAGAACCATTGCCATGAATAGATATTGTCCACCTCTAGGCAGTTCATGCATTTGCATAAATGGGATGTGTGGGGTATAATATTTATTCTAAAGGTGTCAAGTTAAGGTGTTCTGGTTTCACAGGAAACCCTTTTTGTTAGCCTTAGAATGGACAGGTAACTTGCGGTAATCACTTAGGTTTAAATGGCAGGTTGAGCAAACCCATTCAGTATTGTCTACACCAGTTTTCCCAGTTATGCAAAACATCAAGTAGATTTTACATAGCATCACACTTTGTAACCAATGAGTGATAAAACAACTGATCACTTGAGCGAAAGAAACACTTCTTTGCCAAGGGGTCTCCTTTTTCTTCCATAGTGATCCCCTCCCCCTTTCTCGATCTTGAAGCAGATTTTGTGGACACCATCAAGTGTTTGCAACCTTGAAAT
>BLFK01000231.1:295081-317638 GCA_014634185.1 Astreopora myriophthalma | reverse complement strand
CCCCCCTGACTGCCTCGTCTGTCACCTGTATAGAACTCACAGTCAACTAGTCATTGCTGTCACAATGTCCCGTGGAGATAGTCAACATATTCCACATACTCTCACTGTGGCTCAACTTGAAAAGCAAGAAGAGGCCTATATTCATTTGGCACACACATCACTACCCCCCTGAATTATCTGCCTTTTACCTGGCAACCCCAAAACACCAACCACAAGCTTGGCCTATGATTGCTCTAATTGACACGCTAGTCCTAGACACGCCCCCCCCTCAAGTTTCAGCCACAGCAGAGGCTTGAACACGGGCTGTGCCCATGCTCAAGCGAAAAAGTTAGCAGGCATGTTCTTGCAAATTCAGTCAGATATACACATACATCTATATATACAGAAGGGATATCGCATCTCCTTTGTTCATTTTTTTACTTAAAACCCTTTTACAAATAACAATGAAATGACCACTTAGTGTGCCTGAAAAAGGTACCCCTCTTGTGCAGACTATCCTCCCCCCTCCTAGTGAAGCTTTGCTTTTTGGCCAACTGTTTGTATTAGTTATTTGTCTTAAAATGTATTTTTTGCACCATACAGACAGAGATGCAGTGCAAAAGTTCAGCAAATCATGTCCATGATTTCTGCTCTCTTTTGAACAGCATTGTTGTCATCAGCAAAAATATTAACAAAGTTATTAGCATCATCATCATCGTCTAGAGGTTGCAGAAAATCATCTATTTCATCGTTTGAATAAATGCAGAAATTGTGGAGTGTGCATGCTGCTATAACTAATTTTGGTAAAAACCTGATTCTGTCAATATCCACCATGACTTTCAACTTCCGGAATCTTCCTTTTAGAAGACCAATGCCACGTTCAATGACCATCCGTTTTGAACTTAGACGATTTGTAAAACGCTTCTGCTGTGCAGTAAGATGGCCATTGTCCTTAAATCCTGTCATCAACCAGGTTTTTAAAGGATAAGCTGCATCTCCAATGATGTACGTTTGTCCTGGAAAGATGTCATTTGTTCTGGTCTCTGCATCATGAAATAAAGGGCTGTTTCTCAGAACACGTGCATCGTGCGCTGCTCCAAGCCAGCCACAGTAAACATCGGTGAATATCATGTCAGTATCACAAACTACCTGAAGCTGCATTGAATGAAACCCTTTTCTGTTTATGTAATGTTCGTGATGATTATGTGGCGCCTTTATGGGGATATGTGTGCCATCGATGGCCCCAATGCATCAAGGTAAGCCATTGTTCTCATTGAAACCCTCAATAGTCTGGAACAACCTGTCTCCAGAAGGCTACTGGATAAAATGAGGAGCAATATTGTTCACGAGTGCGTTGCAGATTCTCGTGGTAACTCTCAACACGGTTGAACGCGACACATCAAACCGGTCTGACACTGACCTGATGCACTCAGGGTTTCCAAGGTACCAAACCGTTATTAGCAGCTGTTTCTCAATTTCAACAGTAGGCCGACCTCTTTCTCTGGGTACTGGGATCTCCGGGCAGGTTCCCAAATGTTGACAAGCCTTTGGGCCATCGGTCTCGAAAGTCTGAAGTGCTGGCGAAAGGACGAATCTGACATAGCCGGAACTATTCTTTTATCGTGTGTTTCATCAGCTGGCCCTTGGAGAAGCTCCTCCAAGAACGAGAAAAATGCAAGTGGCGCTCGGCGAATTAAGCCCGCCATGTTTGTTTTGAAAAAAAAAAAAAGAAAGAAAACATGGTTTCCAGTCCCCTTGGCATTGTTGCTTAATCTATTTTTAGATTTTCGTTCCCGCTAAAACGAAAATTGAAACAATCTGGATTCACTAGATCCGAAACGGGATTGGTTAAAAGGAACGCTACCTTAGTTTTATATTTGATGCACTGATGGTACAGTCTGGAAAACAATACTGATATTTCTGGAAAAACAAGATTATCTGGAAAACAGTCTGGAAAAACAAGAGTCTGATATTTCTGATTTCGCTGTTCTTCCTATATTTCCCACTTTTGTTCAAGGGTCCTCTGATTATCTGAGTCTCAGATACTATCGATTTTTCCTCTTCTGATACTCTGATGCCATGCTTTTTTAGATACCCAATCACTTTCTATTTTGCTCAAAAAGTACTTATTCAATAGCAATCACACAGACAAGACACATCACGAAGCCAGTCAACGCACTGCCTATTTCAGAATGCATACTGCAGAGTAGTCTTGAATACAAAGCGGCAGTCACCACAAAGTCTGATCTGTTTGGATTCTTTAGTTGAATGTCTTTCATGCAAAGGAAATGTTCACCCTTCATCAAAGTTAAATGGTAAAATATTTCATCGCTACAGCCTTCTGAAAAGCGAATGCTGGGATAAAACAGAACTACTTGCAGGACAAGGACTACCTTACCGAAGCAAAGTTTAATGCAACACCTCTGTTGACGGATTGCACAAGCAATCTCTGTAGGTAGATGCAAGCTTTAATATGTGAAAAAAGGTGCACAGGCATGACTTGGAGTTTACTTTTTCCAGAAAAATTTGTGGAATTAAATGTCGGCTTTCATGGACTGCCTTGGAAAAGAAGATAACTCCGCACTGGAGTTAGCGTACATGCACAACCCAAATTCTATGCAGCCAGGCTTCTACTAGTTGTGGAAACTCTTCAACTTTATGGTCTGTGACTACGCCATCCATTACTTTTCATGGTTTCATTCTATGATGGACAAAAGCTGCATTTAATGCGCTGAATGTGCGCTTAGCCCAAGCAAAGTAACAAAAGTGCAAGATTTAATAACAGGTTTTGTAATCCGTGCACACGATACCTGTAGATTAATCTTACATTGGCATCACACCTGCTTTCTCATGAAGGGGTACTTTCGCTCATTTGGATCCTGACAACTTCAGTTTTGCTTTATCTCTTGAAACGTTGTCAAAATCATTAAATTCGTTTTTCAAGTAAGTTCTCTAACCGCATGGATTTAAGGTTCATCCACTCCATGTAACTTGAGACTTCTGTGACCTCCAGCCAATGCTGTTAATAACATGTTTCAAACACATGAAACACATCACTTGTGTTTGAAAAGTGATCAAACGCTGTTATTTCAGAGGCGTTTTTCTTAGCATCTTCTCGTATGGACCGTCACAAATATTTAATCCAGTGAAAAAAATCGGTGTATTATATGCACTTCAATCCTATACCATCTCAGACCACTTGAGGGTAAGTACATTTGTGTGCCTACCTTAAAGCATTACACTCTTGTATCCTTAAGTTGTGACATTTTATTGTAGAGAAAACACATGTATGAAGAAAACAGACCTGCAGCCTTCCTTGTTCCAGCTGAGTAATTTTTTCCCATGCCACTTCTCTTGCTGACTGCACACCATTGTTTAAGTCATGGTCCTAGGGAGAGAACATGCAAAAATTCAGTAAAAATCACCTGTATCAACTCAAATTTTAAACAACAACAAACAAGACAAAGTACTTATAAAGCATGCAAAAACACAAGAAATGACAATGAAGAGGGAACTTGGAAATTTTCAAGTCATCAGTGACACAATTTTCATGTTATTACATAGTTTTTCATCTTTCTTAAAAGTTGTAGTAATTGAAACCATTAGCATTTTTGTTACAATGATAATAGAAAAGCACTGACAAATAATTATGTTCTTTTTGGTTGTTGATGTCTATCCCTCAAGTGACTGTAGTGTTGTGTGGTATTTAAAAGCAATGATTGCATTGTGTGAATTTGTGTCCATGCATGTAAGTACTCAGGTAGGCATTTACATAAATCATGTGGTATAAAAGTATGTGGTCTGCTACATTGTGTATGGCGGGGAGGTTTTACAGTGACATTGGCAGGCAACATGATGCAGCAGTGATTTGAGCTTTGGCACATGAAGGATCATGGGAGGACTGTGCAAACACAATCATACAGATGGTTAGTGGGGGGCTTGCAGTACATACTGCTCAAAAAGGTTAAGCACAGCTCTTGAATAGAGTTTATAAAATACAAGACCTAATTCATGACCACATGCAAGAGTGTGATAACAACATGACATTGAAAGACCGCATGCAACTCATAACTCATTTTAATTTTACCTACAACAAAAAACCACCTAATATCTAATTACATAAGTTAAATAATGCTAAAGATAATATAGGCTAAGTTAAAAACAAGTCAATGCAGCGGTTTCACCAATATCATGTGGGGGGTTCCAGGGAGGTTTGCAGGGGCATTGCGATGTGCTTTGCTTACTTCCTTGCTTTGTTTTGTACTGCTTTGAAACCACGATTATTCACCCATATAGCTGAAAGTTTTACCTCGGGTTTATTTGGTTCCTCCTGGCCTGTTTATGGAACACTCACAACAACTTGAACATGTGTTTTTATAAATAATGGCCTTGCGTTTAAAGCAGCATTGTAGAAAATTCTGGACTGTTGTTAATTCAGGTATTGAGGAGGCGTATATGGGTAGACCGTACGTAAACAATTAATCTAAAAACATAATCTACATCTGGTTGTTGGTATCCCTCTTTACGTAAACATCTCACACAGCCAGCACCAGTACTGGCCAGTGATACTTTAGTTAAGCGTGTGTGCTGTAGCCACTGTCTTGCAGTGTTCTACCTGGTGCTATTATGTTTTGTGATTGATAGACAATATTAAAGCCTGTGTGTTGAGTCTGTTGACTTCCAGATCATGTGGTTGGATTACCGATGTTACCCCTCACTGGAGTGGTGGCAGCGCTTTCAAAACTATGCCAACAAATTGGCTCCCAAGACAATCCAAGGCAAAATTATCTGCGTCATAGTTGGTAAGTCAACATGTTGAACTTCGCTGCCTAAGCACAATTCCCTCTGTAAATACTCACAACAGTAGACATTATGGCTAACACTTAGAGAGCTCCAAAGAGGTAGAGCCTTTTCAAGAACAAGACTATCAACAGTTTCAAGAACTGGACACAAAACTTGTTGTACACTTTTCATTTGATAGTAATTTTGCACCTTTCCTCACTGAAACTGCTACATGGGGAAAAAATACTCCGGCTCAACATCTCAGCAGTTTCACAGATGACAGAGAGAGAGAGAGAGAGAGAGAGAGAGAGAGAGAGAGAGAGAGAGAGAGAGAGAGAGAGAGAGAGAGAGAGAGAGAGCATAACACTAAGCCAGTGTCAAACAACACAACAGAAGGTTAACTTTCTGGAACTGATGCTTGGCCAAATCGCTATTGCTCTGTGATATCTTGTACCTAACAAGTTAAAAACTTAACCTAGATTCAGTCTGTTTGGCAGATGATTTGTGAACACTATGGCTTCCAAGTCACAGGGGTCCACTTTTTGGATTTTGTGAATTTGCATTTAGAAGCAGATGAGCACCCAAAGGATTTTACCCATCGACTCATGGCCTTCGTAGAGGAATTCTAATAGAAATTTGATGAGCTTTAAGCTTTGGGTGTTTTCAGACCCCGTAAAGATATTGACATTGCCACACCTTTCCAGGGAGTTACATGTACAGACTGCCATGGGCATGCCTGGTTCAGAAACAGCACTGGAAGAGCTTATGTGCCACGTACTTGGCCACCTGTTGAAGGAAGGTGCTGTCGTGAAGGTCGCTGAAGACCTTTACTGTGGAGGACATACCCTATAAGATCTCCTCCGGAAGTGGTGCAAAGTACTTCAAGCCCTGCAGAAGTGCAATCTCCATCTTTCTGCGTTGAAGACCATTATCAAGCTGCAGTTCACCACAGTCCTAGGTTGGCTTTGGAACGCTGGCATTCTCCAGGCCACCCCACATTGCATTTCCGCGGTCGCCTCATGCCCTGACCCCAAAACTGTGGGCCGCATGAGGTCCTTCACCGGAACCTTTAAGGTGCTTGCACAAGTCATCCCTGGTTGTTCCTCTTGACGATACCATCACTGGCCATGATCTTGTGGTCAGATACCCTCCATTCTTTCTTCTGAAATGCCCAGGCAGCCCTTTCTACTGCCCACACACTTTCTAGACCAGATGATGATAACGGGTTGTCACGGATGGTGCCATCTGCAACCCTGGCATAGCTGCCAAACTCTATGTCACTCAGGAGAATAAGCTACACCTTGCCGCAACAAGGAGCTTCTGAGATTCCATGTTTTCCAATGTCTTCAGAAAGTTTGTTTTCTTTTTAAGTCCTCTCTCCTTTTTATTTCTGTGCCATGATATGGAATCAGGACTTTCCATTGTCTCCTGTACTAGTGCACAAACACAGTTGACATCTTGAGACAGGAAATAGCTGTTTCCATCTTGTTTCGTTGGAAGCATGTGCCTATCTTTCACATGTTGCATTACATTTTCCAGTGTTTGTTTCCTGCCCTTTTCTCTCTTCAGCTGACAGCTGAGCTCTGTTATCTTCCTTCACTTTACAAAAATCTTGTTTCCCAGTGGGAAAAGTTATGACATGCATGATGTCAAACTGGCGAGGCTGAAGGTGATTGGCTACATGCACTTTTGTGAGCACATTCTTTTATCAGCCAATCAGAGGCCAAGTTTTGTCACCCAATAAGAAGCCAACCTCCAGTCTATATAGTTGTAATCTATACTGTCAAAGGCCTTGCTCATGTCAAGCAGAATTACAGCCATCAAGTGCTTTTTATCAGTCGCACTTAATATCATGTCGGTGGTCTGATTCACAGAGGTTTCGGTGGAGTGTTTCTCTTTGTTAACACTTTGTTTGGTAGATAACCAGACTTTAGAAGTTAGGTATTCCATAAGCTGATTGTGAGCCACTCTCTCGCACACTTTTGATAGAATATGCAGGAGTGATATAGGTCTATCGTTATTGACAATTTCATGATCCCCTTCCTTGGGAATTGTCAAAGGCTCCAGTTGCCAAGCACCACTTGCCAAGCACCACTTGCCCTGTGCTGTCTCCGTAGGTGACTTAGTATACCTCTACTCCGATCGGAACAAATGTAGAACCTTCGATTGCTACCTCGTTGTCGCAGTAAATGACACTTTCCATAACATTTGAAAGTTTGTGGGCTCTCCACTTTGTAGCACTTCCTGTGGGGTGAAAATGTTTGATTGTTGTTGAAATCCAACCCATCTGCTCTAGACAGAGGCCGAGTCATCCAGTGATGAAACTTCACAAGCTGTGCAACACCGCCAGCTCATTATGATGACTTTGTAACTGACTTTGCTTAAAAGGCTAACCATCTGTGTTATTTCATCAGTTATTTGTCACCAGTTAAATGCCTGTCTCTGTTCGTTACACCAGTACCAGCAAGCGATATTTTAGTTAAGCATGTGTGCTGTAGCTGCAATATTAAAGCCTCTGTTCATTCTTTTGAGTTGCAGATCATGTGGTTGAATTACTGGTATCACCCTTCACTGGCACACCAAGTTTACAATCATCTTCCCCAGTGACTTTGCGTATGGATTCATCTACTTTGTCCTGTCCCACTATGCTCTTGGCACCTTCCAACTCATACATACCGGCTCTTAGTACAGGTAGGCCTCTTTTGGTTCTTTTCTTTGTAAACATGTTCCCGTCACTATGTCAGTTTTCCCACCAGCTTATCCATCCCAGTTGCAACTTCTATTTCTCCTTACATCAAGCCCCTGCTGTCCTCGCCTTCTTTTCAGCAGCCTGTTATTGTTGGACCTGGCTTTTCATCTGTTCCATACAAAATTGTCTCACAAATCATCACCGTGATTGCCCTATTGTTCTGACATAAAGTGCTTTTGTATAATAGCAAAAGGGCAACCATAACATGTCACAATTATTCAAGATGGTGGCACCCACAACATTTGAGCAGGGTTGGCACCTTCTACCAATGTGGCCCGGTTTCGATTCCCGGTCTCGGCGTCATATGTGGGCTGAGTTTGTTGGTTTTTCTCCTCTGCTTCGAGAGGTTTTTCTCCGGGTTCTCCGGTTTTCCCCTCTCCACAAAAAGCCAAGATTTGATTTGATTTGTTCTGATTTCAGTTGATTTGTAGTCTCCCCAATTAGTAGAGCACTCGAGCTCAGCTAAATAACCTGAGACTACTATTATTAGTGATTACTATTATTATTTGAAACTGAAAACAAGCGATACTAAAATTCAGTTTTTCCCTGCGCAAACGGTTTCTTTGAAAAATTCTCAAACAAATTTGATTGTAAACAACATTTCCTGCCTTTTAAAGTTATCTTTTTGTAGCAGTGGAGGTTCTATATGAACTAGCTAAAGACTGAAATAGCATACCTGTTCTTATTGGCCACTGTTGTCAATTTCGGCCAGCATGCCATTGTCGAGTAGAGCAGTTTGTTTTTCATTTTCGTGACCACTGCATTGTGCACAATTTAGTTGAGTGTTCTTTTATATTCAGTTTTTAATCTTTGTGTTCTATAACAAGTGATCGAGCTGAAAACTAAACCAGCATGTCATTGGCAAGTCGAGCAAGACTCTCTGAACCAGCGTGTTCAAATTGGCCCTCTTGCCACTGTTGTCCGTTGCGGCCAGCCTGCCATTATTGAGTCGAGCGAGACTATTGAAAACAAACTCAAGCCAAACTTATTTACTGTAGCCATCACATCTGCCGTAATTCAAAATAACATCTGCTGTAATTCAAACTTATTTACTGGCTAGTGTGCACTCTTTAGTGTTTTCCCAAAGTGCTCATAACTAAAAACCACGACTGATTTTTAGAGGTTAAGCTTAGCTGTAGTATCGTAGTACTGTCACAGAGCCTGTCAATATTCCTGGGCATAAATTGATATGATTGGTACTTTCTGGATAATATCAAACCTCACTATTAAGGTATCAGTATACCCCAAAATTGAGAATTTTGCCAAATTTTAGTTTTTGATATTTCCAGGTACATCTTATTGAGTTCTTTTAATTGCAAAAAGTTCCACGAAGAAAGGTTTCTTCTAGACAAAGTTATAAAGGAAAAATGATTCTATGAATAAATTATCTCTAATTAGAAGCTGTCAACAAGTTGTCAGATCACTTAAACTACCATTAAATTTCAAGGCAGATCCAGCATTTGAGACTGATTTCTAAATGCGAGCTCTATTGTCTATGTAAGAAGAGCCCTTATCGATGAACAGGTAATTACTTTTCACACGTTTTGAGATCTAATCTCCCTACACTGGAAAAACGCCCTAAAGTGTATTTTGCTTTTTCTCAAAACTAAAATTTCATCGAATGAGGCGCACGTTTCCAGTTCGTTTACAGCGAGTTTTCATCCTTTTTCGTTGAAATTTGGCGAGAACGTTGCCTGATCATGTGGCAAAAAAAAAACGTCTCGGGGAATTTTTATTTTTTCCCTCCTTCGAAAGTAATGAGTATTTAAGCAAAGCTAATGCGTGTTTTATAAAAAGTTGTGAAGAAAATGTAGTGATGTCTCTTGCTTTCTCCAGTTATATTCTGACTGCAAACGTACTCAATTTGTGAAACTACATACTTTTGGAAAATTATCACTATTTTAGGAAAGGTTTTTATTTCTTGCCTTAAATCAACTAATAATCGGAATCTACAATTCCTAAGCTTTCAGAAAATATATACTTTATTAGGGTTGTTATGAAACGTGCGACCGTGAAGAAGTGACAATGCGAGGTTGTCATTTGGGGTATACTGATACCTTAATAGATTGTGCACACTTCGACTCATTTTACAGAATTTTCTTAAGTAAGTTCAGTTGTAGTTGCCATGCTTTGAATATTATTGCAAAACATGTTGACATTTACATTGTTGTTCGAGATACAAAGTGCACAAGGGTTTTACTTACATTTCTATTGTTATTTCTTATTGTTAACTTAGATAAGTTCAGTTGCACTGCTTTGAAATAAAAAAAATACTGTTGAGTTCCAAAAATGGTGCATACAGTGTACTTTATATCTTAGATAACTCTTCTACAAATCTGGACACTATGTATTATATCTCGTTGGCACATAGCGATAGCTACTACTCTCTTCACTCAGCAGTGTGACTGGTATGTTTGTGACTTACGAGTACTTAAGTATCCATGTGAACATTTGGTTGCAATCTGTTTGTCTTGTTATGCCCTAGTAATATAGCAATGTTATTATCAAAGTTCACATTCCCTTTACCTTTCTTTTGCAGTTTCTGAGGGCTTCGTTCTAATGTCAAGGGTTCCCCTCCTAATGCTGCTAGATCTTCCCTGGAGCTCAAGCACCACCCAGACCTGGCCTGTGTGTCTGCTGTCCTACAGGGTATTTCACAGGGTTTCCATTTAAAACCACCTTGATGATATCATCAACCCGTATGTATTGGAGAGGTTGATTGTCAATGTTAACTCCCTCGTTAATTTGAATCTAACTGGTGCCTGGGCAAGAAAAACACCACAAAAGAAGTGGCTTCATTTACATTTTAGTTTTGCAGACATCACAATTGTGATGCTAATAATATTGGAATTACTGGACTGCCGATTGATTCTCTATTAATGACCCATGCATAAGTCAAGGGCCATTTTTTGAAGAAAATTTTGGGTGCTAAAAGGTCGACTTATACATGGGTAAATACGTAGTCTGTTGCATGAATGGTCTTCTTATTGTTGGTGTACCAAAAAACAGCTGCAATCTCTTATTGGGCATTAACACATTGCCACTAAGGAGGTTTGGCCTGGCCACACCTTAATTCACCGCATGATTGATTTGCTTCGCCATTTCCACCAAAATGATCATCCCATCCGTATTAGAGCTGAATTCAAGAAAGATCTCCCGGCTTGGAATGGCCTTTGCTTCAGGTTTATTCCAGCCTCTCTCCACCAATCCATCTGGAGATGTCCACCAGTGCTTTTGGCTCATTAGGCTTATGCACAGTCTTTGGCACACACTGGTTACTTGGCAAATGGCCCCTGCACTTCAGCCTTCATCTATTGAGGAACTTTTCCCAACTGTTGTTTCAGCTCACATCTGGGGTTCACCATGATTATGACAAGTGGTGCTCTTTCATTGCAACAATGAAATCTTTAGTGCACACTCTAAACTCTTGTAGCTCCAGGGCCCCAGATGTCATGCATCCATTGCATTTTCTGTTGATGACAGCTGCTAAGCATAATTTTATATTTACTGCTCAGCACATTGTTGGTTGAGACAATAAAACACCTGATGCTTTACCTCAGTTTAACTGGCACTTTATCGGTTTCGCTCATCCCCCACTTTCTGCCTTATCTGCTATGATGGAGTACTTAGCCCTACAAGAGCAGACCTCTGGTCAAGGAAAGCTTTTGCTTTCCTCTGGTCAACCACTTTCATGTCCCCTTTTAACCCGTTGGCCACATTTTCTACTCACAGCTTTAGAATTGGTGTTGTAACTGTGGCTGCTCGCATCAGTGTTCCCAATCATCTACTTTGAGCCATGGGGCATTGGATGAGTGATGGCTACAAGTTATACATTAGAACTCCTGCACAGACCCTTGCACAGGCAACATCTCTGCTGTCACATTGATAATCACAATTGATAAGTTTGCCTTTGCTTTGTATCTTGTATCACTGTCACATGTGTAATGTTTACCTGCAATTCAAGCCCCCCCCTCCTTGTGATTGCTGGGGTTGCTGCATTAATTTTGCTATTAGCATTGGCCTCTGCTTACCGTTCTTGTGGCCACTAGCTGCCCCCAGTAGGTAAATTTGATTGCTGCCCACCCCATTGTTATAGCTGGTGTTCTGGGGTTTGGTGCTTTGGTGCTTGAGATGCAGATCCCCTGGTCTCCAGCTCACAGGCCCTATTCTTTCCAAGCACCTACCTGCTTGCAGGATATGTTTGGGAGGGGGGCTGTGGCTCGGTTACCAAGATGACCTCCTTCCTGCTGAGGACATTGCTGCCATCCTCTGTTGCACCACACTGTAATGACTTAGTCCCTCTCTTACATTTGTAAATGTTTCCAACTTCAAATTAAGACATCCATGAAGTTTACAAACATTTTCGTTAAAGAACAACAAATAAACATTAGGAGTTGCATCCACTGCCCAATTGAAGGGCTCCAGGCAAAAATGCAACTGAATTTTTCTGGGCTTTTAGGTCATTTTGCAAAATCACAGCCAATATCCACTGAATAAACTGCACTAAAATCACAAGGTGAACTTCCTCGTGCTATATGCCAAAAGTTAGGTTGATGCAAAGGGTCAAAATGAAGCCCTTAGTGAGCTAGTCAGATAGCCTCGATACTTGGATGGTGCACAAAATCCAGCTCAACCACCCATCTCAATGGCAACTGTTGAGAAGAGGACACAGAGAACATCTGCCGTAACACTCTGGTTTGTTACTGTATGCTTGTTTGCTTTTATGGCGACTCTTGTGTTTTCCTTGGTGTTATCAGTTAGGAATGGCTTAAAGATTTTAATGGCTTAATTATTTATGCCCTTCTCATTTCTTGCAATTCAGTTCATTCAACATTGTCAGCTCATCAACATCTTCCATGCATGGTTTCACTCACATTGGAGTGGACTTGTAGTTAGATCATCAACAAACTTTACAATATAATGTTAACATCCCCAAGGGTATAACTCTAATAATTTCGTATTTGTAAAAACCTTGTCATCAATTGTTTTCTTGAGATGTTCAATGCTACTCTCCAAGACTTCAACCTTGTTTTTGTAATTGTCGATCTCTACCTTTAACTCATCGCACTCTCTTTCCAAATTTCCTTTGTTTTTCATTAAACTGTGGATCAAGTGTAGCAGCATGTTAATACAATGCACTGTCATTTAAACTACCATTAATTGTAATTTTTCAGACAAATTGCTGTTAACAAACGAATACAGAAATGCGCTGTTAATAACAGCTTACAGCATATATAACGCTATACAGAAAGATTTAAGCGTTTTACAGACACTAATAACTAAAAAAAAAACATGACTGAAGTTGGCATTCTGTTTGACAGTCTATGGGCTGCTACAGAAAAGCCTCCACCACCACTTGTGTTAAGATTATACATAGGTTCACATACAGAGTTCTGATTGATAGATCATAGTTTTCGTATGGGGATGTAAATGTCTTAAGAGCTACACTAAGTAACTTGGTCCCAATCCATTTAAACATTTAAAGGTCCACATTAGAATTTTAAGTCCACTGTCTGGAATGTTGTTTATCACTACCTTCCTAACTGTATAATGGCTCAACTTGATCCCTTTTCCACATACAGTTATCCCGTTTTTACAAAAAAAGCTTCCGCCTTCACTTTAACTGATGAAATAAGTAAATAGAGTGACAGTGGGCATCCCTGTTGAACTAATCGGCTGCAGCACCATTGCAATGCTGTTTAAGGGTGGTGTGGTAGGTTGCAGGTGATGGGTGGCCAGTAACAGGTAGCTGGTGACAGGTAACAAGTGATGGGGAGTAGTGCCCAAAGACAGCGAGTAAACACAACAGAACAACTTTATTTCATTATGGATAGATAGCTTATAGATGGATAGCTTTATTAAGAAGTAAAATCATTGCAGCCCACGGGCGGCTGAAATGTGACTTACTTTACAATGGAACTAAAAATTATCTATAAATATATGATAACTACTATAAAAACCGCAAAATATAACCTACAATAAAATACAAAAGGAGAAGTATGAACACCAAAATACTAATAATTAAGGTTACTACTAATAATTAAAACTGTTCGCCATAATAAAAGTATTTTAAAACCTATTTTTCTTACAAATGGGTAGTTTGAAGTATCTCTGGTTATGGGTACAATAAGTGGACCCGTTGTGTGGCTGCAGCAGATCATGGAGATTATGGCTTTGGTCCCTTACAATTTGGTCAAATAGAGCATTACTCAAGGCCTCCCTCCTCTCGTACAGTGACGTGATGTCTAGAGCTACTAGAGCCTCAGCAAAGGATAAGTCGGGTAGTATTGTCCGCAACACACGCTTTTGCAACCTTTCCATTTCATTAGACAGATATTGCGCCAAACAATGATGAAAAACTGGGCACGCATATTCTAATACAGGGCGTATACATGTTATATAGAAAAGTAGCATATCATTGGATGGAACTTTAGCGCACTTTAGCTGTTTTAGGAAGTACAGGCGTGTCGCAGCCTTTTTGCATAATTATAGATTCTACATGTGCGTTCCACCTGAGACTGTCCGAAACTACCACTCCTACCACTCCTAACAGCTTTGCGGACAAGACAACTTCGATTTGCTTATCATTGATAGTGATATGATCTACAGAACTTTCTGATGTAGAGAATGATATTCTCAGTTCTTTACATTTAGACTCATTGAGTTGGAAACCATCAGCTTCCGACTGTAGTACAAGTTCATCTACACGTAACTGCATGTAGCTAGTCTCGTTCTTTGATACTGATTCCACAAGATATATATTTCCAAAGAGTTGTGTCAGCTACAGAAAGATCAGTTTATCATGATAAGGAACAGCCAGGGGCCCAGTTTCCTCCCCTGTGGGACCCCTGCAGGAACAGCTTCCCACTCCGAGAAGCAATCGCGGCTCAGTTTTATCCTTTGCTTACGGTCCATTAAAAAGTCTAAGATCCAGCATGAAATCGACCCTGGAATATCATAGGAGGAGAGCTTCCATGCCAGAACATAATGGTCAATCAAATCAAATGCTTTCTGGAAGTCAAATAATAACAATACTTTATTTATATAGCACTGATTACAATACAATATCCAAGAGCGCTTTACAAGTTCCAAAAATAATAATAGTAAAAATAATACTAATATACAAATAGAAGAATGGGATAATACAAAGCACAAAATAATAAAAATCAATAATTAGTAATATTTAAATATGTACTCATAGCTAACAAAAAAATGAACTCTTAAAAAGATGTCTTAAGTTTCCTTTAAAAGTGTCAATAGAGTCACACTTCCTAATTTCTAAAGGAAGATTATTCCATAATCGAGGTGCACAACTAGAGAAGGCACGTGAGTCATACGTCTTAAGATTGAATTTGGGTTCATCCAGGAGCAATTGCGTAGACGATCTTAACATACGCCTTGGAACATAGGCTTCTAATAATTCACTTAAATAACTAGTTGCTAAACCATTAACTACTTTAAATGTAAATAATAAAATCTTAAATATTATCCTCTGCTCTACTGGTAACCAATGTAATTCTATCAGTAACAGTGTGATATGATCAAATTTCCGAGAACGAGCAATAACTCGAGCAGCAGAGTTTAAAACATATTGTAAACGCTGAATAAGAAAGTTAGGCAAACCAAACAAAAGTGCATTACATGAATCAATCCGAGAAGTAAATGCCAGTTTTTACAGTATCGTAACTCAAAAATTTTCTTATCTTAGCAATGTTCCTAATATAATAGAAAGCTACTCTACAAATGTTCTTAATATGTTTATCAAAGTTCATGTAACTGTCAAATGTGATGCCAATGTTCTTGTAAGTTTTAGACGACGAGATAACAAGATCACCTATATTCATGGAATCGAGAGGAGGAGCAGGTCTATGCTTAGCGTGGAGAATGAGTAGTTCAGTCTTGTCACTGTTGAGTTTAAGGCTATTATGAAGCATCCAACGTTCAATGGCACATACACATGACTCCAGAGTAGAACGGGAGCGTTCAATATCACTAGTAATAGATGACTTAAATGACATGTACAACTGGGTGTCATCGGCGTACATGTGAAAACATACACTATACTCTCGTAGTATATCACCAAGTGGAGCAGTGTACAACAGGTACAGAGACGGTCCAAGAGTGGAACCTTGAGGGACTCCAAACATCACATCACAACAGGAAGACCTTGAATTTTTAATGCATATGGGCAAGCCAAATATGGCAAACACTACATCCCTCCCTGACTAAGAGATCTACATAAACTTGGCAAAAAAAGAAAGAAAAGAAAATTGAATGTTCAAGTGTTCCTGAGTTTCCTTTTAGATACAATACCAAAACGATTTTTATATCAACCTCTCAAAAGGAACTAGGTTACACACACATAGTCCTTCATCCACTTGGGAGCTTGTCTGTTTCTAACTGGACACAGGATCTAACTGGATCCACAGGATTTTGGTAAACTCCCAACCGCACCAGTTTCCTGGCACTCAGGACTTTCTGAAGGAGTAGGGGTCTCTGTCACCAGTGCTTTGTCCACTGATTTTCTTCCCATGAGCAGCTCAGCTGGGGAGGTTTAGGTGACTGTACGGGGAGTGTTGCGATACTGAAACAAGAAGTCTTGCAGCTCTTTCTTCCACTCTTTGCCTTGCAACTCTGCAATTCTGATTGCCTTGAGGAAAGTTTTATTGAGTCTCTCTGCATCACTGTCACTTTGAGGCCAATAAGGGATGTCTTTCTTGTGGGCAAGGAATCCTTCAAATTCTCTTGAAGCAAATGGAGGGCCACTGTCGCTTCTGAGAGTCTTGGGTAAGCCATGGGTACAAAACATGCTCTCCATGCACTTGATTACATTTTCTGCATTTGTCTTGCTGAGAAAAGCTACTTCAGGCCACTTGGAGTAGTACTCGACTACAACAAGTAAATGTCCCTTGTTAGGAATTTCCAGTAGGTCAAATGCAATCTCAGACCAGGGACCTTAAGGCAGTGGCAATGACCTGATGGGCTCTGGCTGTGGCCTCGGTCCAACTAACTGGCAAGGATAACAGCTCTGCACCAACTTCTCAACTTGGTTTTGTCTGGCCACCACACCTTTTCACTTGAATGGGACTTTGTTCACACCATGTCTCAATGCCCTTCATGAGCAAGTTTAATTGTTTGCTCCCATAATTTCACAGGCATACTCTGCTTCACAGCCAATCACATCACAGGTTTACTAACGGCTACTCCATCTACTGACCAGTCGAATCACTCACCAGGGTTATTGAATTTTCGACTGACTAAAATCGATCACTTGACTCTGAAGATGGCTTCTGCATAGGTTGTCGAAACGTCAGTCAGCAACAACAGTCCTTCTCAGGACTCCAGTCACCCAGCATTTTCTTTTCCTGGTATATGCTTCTGGTATACTTCAACTGCTGGATGTACAACATCCATCTCTCCATTCTAGCTGAAATCAGTTATGATTTCAAGCTCTGTTCCATAGAGGTATACGTAGAATTTCCAACAGCCCCATTCATCTGTCAATGCCTCTCTCTCAAACTGGGGATATCTCTTCTTTACAGCACTTAGCTTTTCGCTAGCATAGTGTACAGGTGGGTACTGGCCATCTTCCTGCTTCGTGTGGTGATACAGGACAGGTCTCTGCCCCTTGCTTGTAGAATGCCATCACTGGCACCTGGGCAAAATGAGTCTTCACCCCGCCCCCGAAAGGCATTTTCCTCTTTACTGCCCCCATTTCCATTTGATACTTGCTTTAGTCAGGTCCTAGAGTGGACAGTACTGCGCTAAGCCAAGAAAGCTCCGCAACTCTGACTGATCTTTTTGGTCTTTGAGCTAGCCCAATAGGAAATGGACACCTAAAGAAACGTGTTCCCAAGGTACTCCATGGAAGTCACACCAGTTTGGTAATTTTCGTAATTCAAAGTCAAGACATTTTCTTCTAGTTTCTTCAACACATGATCCAGTCTCTCATCGTGCTCTTCTTCTGTGGCTCCCACTATGTGTACATCATCATGAATGCTATGAGCACCTGTACAGTCCTTGAGGATCTGCCAAATGATTTGCTGAAATTTCTTGGTAGCCATATTAACACCAAACAGGAGACGCTAATAGCCATAAATGCCATTAGGTCCGGCAAAGATGGTGATGTCTCGGGATTTTGGAGCAAGTTCAATTTGGTGAAATGCCATGTTAAAATATAATTTGAAAAATACCTTTACAAATTTCTGGCAAAGTCTCTTTGATGGTTGGCACAGGGTGCTTTTCCTTAAGTACCGGTATTTCTTGGTTAGCATGCTGCATGTCCAAGCAGATGTGCACATCACCATTTGCTTTCTCAACAGCAACTAGGGGGTTAATCCAACTTGTTGGCCCTTTCACTTTCTCAATCACATCAAGCTGTTCAAGTTCCTCCAACTCTTCAACTACTATCTCTTGTCTGCTGAAGGGGATTATCCTCATAGCCTGAGCAGAAGGGTGAACACTTTCAGTTGGATTTTCTTGGGCTTTCCCAGGCATGTAAACACAAACTTTTCCCAATATCACTCATGATGTCTCAGCCATCTTCTTTACTAACACTGCAAGAGTCTGCCGCCATTTTGTCTTTTCAGTCCTAGCAGTATACTGGACGTTTATCACCAGAACCTAGTTTAATAGCCTAGCTCCCAATGAGCCTGACCAGTAATCAGAAGGTCATAGGTTCGACTTCTGTCAGGAGCACTTGGATTTTTGGGTCAGTATGCAGCTATTACAACAGCCCACACGATTGGCTCAGAAAACAATAGAAGCATTCAAAGAAACAACGTAAACACCGAACCCTAACCCTAAAAACAACAGAGCTGCGTCCTAACTAGAGCCAATGAAATTAGAGGTTGTAAACAGCTGTGTGGTACCTGGGATTTTATATAAATACATAATAAATACAATAATTACATAAATACATAATTTCAATACATAATAATAAATAACATAGGATAAATACATAATTTAATTTCTGGGATTTGAAAGTTCAGTGCGACAGCAGCACAACGCTATCAAGCATTGCTAGACAAAACAGGATACTGGTAAGAGATGAACGAAAAATTTAAAACGAAGTAGTAGTGTGTTTGGTATGAAAGCTAGTAGAAGAGTAAAAAAACAACATGGTCAATGCTGCGGCTTGCAGAGTGGAAAAAGCAAAAGTGAGTATCCAAGATGCAATTAACAAAGCTGTATCCACGTTTGGTGAGGCTGATGTCAGGAGAATCTGTAGATGTCAAGGACATTTTAGCCGCTCTAGAACTCACAGAGGAGATGAGGCTAGATGTGTTACAAGTCCTGGAAGACTTAATAGTTATTTATCAGTTGAAGGGAGACAGGCAGAGTGTTGCACACCAAAGCGTAGATGGATAAAGTCACGGAGGATACAGACGAAGAAATTGGGACAGAATTTTTATCCTCAGGTCGAAAGTTTCGTTGATAGGTTCTGGCTTGTCCGAATACGATCTTCGAGATGAGAAATAAAATGAATAGTGTGTGTGGTTAGTAGAGTGGACAGAAATTTAGAGAGGATCAAGCTGCCAAAATTTAATGGAGACAAAAGTAAAGTCGAGAGCTTTTGGGTAGTGTTTGAAAGTATCGTGGATGAAACGGATGAACCAGCCAAGTATAAGATGATGCAATTAAAAACGTGCCTTGAAGGCAAAGCAGAAGAAGCAATTACAAAGCTGGGGTTCTCTGTAGAAGCACACAAAGAAACTAAAGTGTCGATTTGGTGATGAAAGAAGATACCTTCAGAATTACCTCAAAAACATCAAGAAGGTCAAGCCTCTCCAGGAGGGAAACATTCAGGAACTCCTTCCAAGTACAATTGTAACTCTCCGTGAACACAATTCTATGAGTGATTTGAAACCTAGTAGTCTTCTCTTCTCTCTTGTGGTAGAGAAACCTCTGAAGACCATGTTATCAAGACATTTCGGCTGGGCGTCCAAGAGTCAGTGACTGAAGTCGCTGCAAACGCTTTGTTGTAACGTGAAATTGGATTATCGAGGAATCCGAGTATCAAATTAAAGCTATGGAAAGTATCAAAAGGCTTGGAGCTAAAGGAAAGCACAAGGAGGATGATCGCAGAAAGAATTATTCCTTTACTGCAGTTGGAGTGAGACGTCAAGAACAAACGCAGTTTCAGCCTAAGTGTGACTTCTGTCAAGGAAGTCATGGTGTATGGGAGTGTCCCCTGTTCAGAGATGCAAATGCTGACTAAAGATGGAGAATTGCAAGGGATAAAACACTGTGTTTCCGTTGTCTCTCTAATAGTCACCAAGGAAAGGACTGCTTCCAATCGGGAGAATGTGGAGTTCATGGCTGTAGGAGTCACCACAAATTGCTTCATCCATCCGAAGAATTCAAAAACCAAGAAGCATCTTCTGATATACCAAATGAGACAAATACTTCCTCCCCATCTCAGAGAGCTTTAACAGTCATTACATATGATGACACTACAGGAAACAGTGAACAAGGGAGTGAGAAGTGATCACAAATTACTACCCTTGTTCACGAGAAACAATAGGAAACTAATTGTAAAGACTTGACTTGTCGTCTTTTTCCCAAGAGCTGTCGCTTGCACTTCAGACAGAACAATAGCTCATTAATGGCATTCAAACCTTTTTGTATATTTTGCTATAAAGAGGCTAATGATGATTCAAGTTCATTTTTTTTCACTTATTTTGCTTGTTTCGATCACTTTGTATAAGTTTGTCAATTACAAGTGTGTATCAGGATTATTGAAGTAGCTTTCGTTTTCATTTTTGTCCTTAGAAGTTTATAAACAAGAAAGATTAATTATAGTATATATTTCTGTTCAATGATCGAAATAGCCCTAACCTCTGTGCAGCACAACGAAGTTGTATCTCTTTGTATCCTACCAGTGCAGTTGGCAGCAAATAGCAAGAAGATTAAAGTCAACGCCGTACTGGATGATGCAAGTACAGTTTCCCTGTCTGTGACATTCCAGAAAGTTAAAGTTAACATTCTCAACAACAATGTGGAGACATTTGATTCAGTGTCTGTTAAGTTCACCCTAAAGAGCTGTGATGGAAACGTGAAGTTACCCTTTAAAGCCCTGACTTGTCCTTGTTGAGTGACTGGAAGCTACAAGATCATTGATTGGCAGAAGTATCAAAGCTGATGGCCCCACTTGAGTATTTGCAAGTTCCCTGACCCAGCTGTTGATCTGATGGTTGATGTGTTGATTAGACAAGATCAAATTGATCTGCATTTTTTCAAGATGTGATGTCAGAGGAAACACAGGAGAACCTACAGCAAGATTAAGTCCTTTGGGGTGATCCTGTATTGGTGATCCAGTCGGAAGCTTTACAGCGAGAGACCTGCTCCAAATGAATCTAGCTTACACCCTCTCCTGCAGACCTCAGGTGTTTGACGAAATCAACGAGTCATTGAAACGGTTCTGGGAAATTGAAACTCTGGGAATCCAGTAGTCCAAGCCAGAAATAATGAATACTGACGAGAAGATTGCTTTTGAGAAAGTAAGTCAAGACAAGACAATGGTTATGTTTGCAAGATCAATGAGAATGAGAGAGAAACACACAAAGTGTGGTACCTCCCACATTTTTCAGTCTGTCGTTGTGAAAGAGTAACGACAAAGACAAGAATTGTTTTCAATGCTAGTGCCAAGTTCCAGGGAATGTCTTTGAATCATGAACCTTATCCAGGACCTAAACTTCAAAACAGTTTCTTTGACATGCTGCTTTGATTCCGCTGTTTCCTTGTTCCTGTTGCTTGTGATGTAAGCCAGATGCACTTAAAGATTTGAATCCCACCAGAAGACCATCCAAAGTTTAGATTCCTTTGGAGGACTTTGCAAGTTGATTGAAAGCCTGAAGTCTACGAATTTGAACCGGTTGTTTTTGGTGATGCTTCAGCCCTGTATCGTGCACAATTTGACTCACAGGAAAATGCAAGAATTCATCAGAAAGATTTTCCACTTGCAGCAGCAACAGTGTGCAAATGTACTTACATGGATGACTCATTGTGAGACATGAGAGAATCAAACAGCATTCCAGCTGGTCCAAGAACTGGAAGAACTGGTCCAGAAACTGTGGGCAAAGGCTGGAATGAAAGCTAGAAAAATGGCAATTCTCCAGGAGTCCTTGCAGCAATTCCAAAGGAGCTTCAAGCCTTCAAGATCAACCTTAATGACAACTTACCAACCACAAAGACCCTTGGAAACTTATGGCGAGGGCCACTGGACGTCCTGACCTTTCAAGTCAAGAAACCGTCAGTAGAAGGCAAACTAACCAAGCGGATTATTTGAAGCAAGGTGGCAAGTGTGTACGATCGACTGGGTCTCATGACCCTGTTTGCTGTAGGTGGAAAAATCCTCTCGCAAGACGTGGACAAAAGGTCTAAACTGGGATGAATCCAATGATCATGAGCTTTCAAGTTGAGCCAACAGATTAGTTTTCTGAAGTAGAGACTCTTGAAGAAGTTATGGTCCCAAGGTGCCTTCAAGAATCAAAGCCAGAGTAAAAACCTTTGTTGACGTTTTCAGTAAAAACCTTTGTTGACGCCTCAAGTTCTCATGTTAGAACTGATGACAGCAATCTCAGGGCTCCATTTAACACTATCGATCCTTATTGCCCTCAACATTTCGATTGAGCAAGCTCGATGTTGGTCTGACAGCACAAACGTCATGTATTGGATACAAGGAAAAGGCAACCATTGCCATCCATTCGTGGCAAATAGGATAGGAGAGATTCAAAGGCAATCAAACCCAGAACAGTGGCAATACATTGAAACAAAAGAGAATCCTACTGATTTGTGCTCCCGAAGTCTCACAGCTTCAAGTCTCAAAGAAAGTATGCTCTGGTGGAGAGGCCCCGATTTTCTTACAAAACATGAGTCAGACTGGCCAAAGCTTAAGATTGTGGAAGGGTCAGAAGTGAAAACAGAAGGAAAGAAGAAATTCATGTCAACGTAATAGTTAAAATTTGCACTACCCCCTTGGGCTGAGGATTGCACGTGGAGACTCCAACCCTCAAATTGGTCCAGTTGGTTAAGACTTACAAGAG
>BLFK01000231.1:280081-285081 GCA_014634185.1 Astreopora myriophthalma | reverse complement strand
GCGGGAACCTATAGCGGGGACATGAAGCACCGACAAAATCACAACATGTACACACACAACAAACTGCACCATAAGCATATCCCTGGGACATCTATCCATTTTACTCACACACTATGGGGCATTTTACAGACATGTGTACTGTGGACATGCAGCGGGTACAAAATCACAACTAACACAGACAATTAAGCACAGCAACGGTAACACGTCTCAGGGAATTGTAGCGGCGGTAAATTCCTGTTTCGTTCACATGAAGGGGGCTGTAGTAGGTGCCTGTATCGGAGGTGCACAGCAGGGACAACATCAAATTGCGCACATACATTTGCAACTGCAGCCAACACATGTCCTGGGGACATGAAGCTGCAGTCAAACCCTGTTTCATACATACGAGTGGAAATGTAGCAGGCACTTTTATAAGGAGCTCACAGCAGGGACAACACTTATTTCCGCACACACATTCGCAACTGTAGTTATTATGTGTCCCAGGGACATGCAGCCGCACACAATTTCACACTGATGTTTGTCACTGCAACATGTCCCGCCAAAGTTCATTTGGTCGAACTTCATGTGGCATGTTGCAGCAACGAATGTTGCAAAAAGGACGTTTATTGTGTGAACAGCTCGGGAGTGTGCGCCCACAGCTTACGGAGAGATTTAACCAATCACAGGCCGCAAAGAAACGGCAATACAGTACTTTCATGCTTACGTACTTGCGATAAACACACAATTGGACGAAAATAGATGGATAATTACATTGTTGTGAAATGCAATAAATAGGGAAGCAACGTTTTTTACCAAGTCAGTCCAGTTATTACCCTGTTGAGATATGGCGGAAAGTGGAGAGCAGGGAAGGGAAGAGGAAGAGGAAGAAGTTGCTGAAATATTGGGCGGCTTGGTATGGAGTGCAAGCACGACATGATGCTGATTTCATTTTACAAGGAAATCCTATTGAAAGAGCGATTGAAAGAACGTGGAAACAAAACAAAGACAAAGAAAGCCATGGCGCCACTTATTGCTCGGCTTGAAAGACCAATCCTCCGAGGTCTGCACAGGACTTGAAGGCGAAATGGCACAGTTTGAGGGGCTCAGTGTTGCGATACTTGAAAAGGCAAAAGAAGAAAGAGGATATTGAAATAAAGTGGCCTTTCTGGGAAGTCATAAACTATGTAAGAGCATCACTTCAAAATTCAGACGAGGATAATCTGGTTTGGACGGCGGAAGAAATAGGTAACCCATTCAGTTATTCGGATTGAATTCATGAACGATATACATGTAAATACAACAAATGTACAGGCATAAGACTGCGGACGCCTATGATTCGATTTTGCGGGAGCAAATGCAACTCCAGTTATACAGCGAACAACATACAGGTACCCCTACAATAGTGTGCAGTTTTGAGCTCCGAATCTTATGTTTAGTGTATTTCTGGTTTATGTAGAAAGCTAAGCATCCGCGGCTAGTGTAGCACTGTTTGCTGCAGAATGTGCAACTCAAGTGAAGATCGACTGTCGAACTTAAGGGGTACAACATTAGAAATTGAGGGGGCAATATATTTTGTAGGATTGTTTTTGGGGGGTGGGGGGGGGGCTACCAGGAATGTGTAGGAATCTGGAATTGCGATCCCCCTCCCCCAAAAGTAACGCAATGACATTCATCTATTTTATTTGTTTGTTGCAGAGACCCTAATTTCTGTTTACGACAACAACGAGTGCCTAGCGAACTACGATATCACTGAGTATCACACGAACAGCAACAAAGACCTACTCTTCGATTGCCTTGTTAAAGAGCTGGAGGATAAATATACCAAAGAGGACATTCAGAGAAACTGGAAGAGCCTGCTCAAGGTCTATGGGCAAGAACACGGAAAAGTCCAAAAGAAACCATCTGGTTCAGGTACCAATGACGTGTGCCGGTCTTCATGGGAGTTTAACACGCATCTTCAGTTCAGCAACATCATTTGCAATGACACAGACCACACTATCGACACGATAGCCGGCCCCTCGTCGAAAACAAGAAACTACAATTATTTGAGCAAGCAGTAGTGCCGATTAAAGCTCCCTACCCTGCTACCAGCGACTCGCCTGCACACGAGACCAACGAAGCACATGTATTTGGAAAATACGTTGGATTGACATTGTCCAAACTGGCTCCATCCACATTTCGGCGAGCCAAGAAGTGCATTTCAGATGTACTTTTTGAATTCAAGGATAAAGATGAGCTAGAAAAGGCCAACAGCACAAGTTTCGGCTGAAATTCAACCAGCGTGGATTCAGTAGAGTTGACTATCCTTCTAGCCTTGCTTCTGCCTTGAGCTATAGTGACACCAGCTGTGCTAGCAGTTCCAACATCACTCCGCCCGGGTTTAACCGATATCTCCATGGTGATACACATATGCAGTCTGCTGAACAGCCGTCACAACCATCCTTTGGTGTTGAAAACTCTCACAGGAACCAAGCATTCCAGTCAGACTTCGATTAGAAAACAGAAAATTCAAAGTAAAAAAGGGCTATTTAGTACATACCCTGATTATTATGCGCAATGCATTTGCGAATAAGATTACATTTACATTTATCTAATGATAAAAATAAGTGAGAAAAGTTTTACACTACATTTCAATGACTCCATGTCATCATTTTCAAGTGAAAAGGGAACAATACAATTGCTCCTGTAAATTAAATGATTAAAAAATCAAATGACAACAAACGTTTTTTTTTTGGTTGGCATGTTTTTTTTTTCCTAGCAAATGGATATTTTTAACATAAATCGGTTTGTATGTTGTCTTATGATCATCATTTTTGCATACTACAAACTCTGCTCTCGCTTGAATGGATGCTACGCAGATTTCATGTTAACTGTGACAAGTTAACATATTAATTAGAATTATACCTATATTTTTTGTCGCCAAGCCAATTAAGTCAACATTTTCCTTTGCCATGGCACATCACCTTCATCATTGAACCACCTTGTATATTCCTGGCGCATTTCTTTGGCGCCTCTGATGGCTGAAGGGATGCGAGTGATTCGAGAGGAGTCATCTCTCCAAGTGCCTTGGATGATTTCCCTGGCGACAGGATCTTCGTTGTCAGTCAGACCAGGAGGGCAGTAGACATTCGTACTGAATCTGTCGCTGTTCAGCCAGTTGTGAAGCGTTAGTGCGGCCATCGTTATTTTCTGTACCTTGACATGGCTCAAAAGGAAGGGGGCTTGGAAACAGTGCCATATATTGGCTAAGATTCCCTGGATATTCTTAAAAATCCTTTGTCCTCGAAATATCCAATAATTAGCAATTGGTTCCTTGACTGTTAGGCTCTTTCGAGGATATGGCTTCAGGATATAGCTTGCCAAAGAAAACGCCTCGTCTGCTGTTATGACAAAAGGAACTGCCTTGCTAGCCCTGGGCAATGGGGAAGGAGGAGGTATGTTAAGAAGATTGTCTGGGCTGTCCAAAGCCTTCTTCAGTGAGCACCGTGCCTATGCATGTCTGTCTGAGTTCCACTCGTTGGTGCCTACATCTGCGTAAAGGCACTCGTAACTCGGTCCCGACATGATTAACGCAATAACAGTCTTGTTCCCTTTGTAGTCGTGGAAATGGGAACCAGCATTTGCGGGCTTCTGGATCAAAATCTGTTTTCCGTCTGTAGCACCAATGTTATTTGGAATATTCCACGTTATATCACAACATCGCTACGAAATTTATCATGCTTAAAATTTTTGAAAATTCCGATAGGTTATATTAGTGTGACCCTTACTCTGTCCATTAATGGCTATTTTCGATAGACAGACAATGCTGTGATCGCTAATGCCAATATGACACACACCTGAGCATACCACCTTGTCAGGACAGTTAGTAAAAATTAAATCAATCAAAGTTGCAGAAGTTTCGAATTGAAGGCCATAAAAATTCGGACACTTGTTAATTTGCATGTATTGCTGTCAAACTGGGATGCCGCCATATTGCAACTGAGATCCCCTAAAAGTTAGAATTCAGTTTGAGGGAATCCAGTTTCCCAATCAACTCTTCAAAACGTGAAAAAATACTAACAAGAGAATTAGGTGGTCTATAAAATAAATGATTTGGATAGAAGTTTGCATATTTCAATACAAAAGTACTCAAGACTGCCCATGCAAAGATTGCTACATACCAAAAAGTTAATTGACCTTTTTACATAAAACCAAACGCCCCCATGACCATATGTAGTTCTATCACATCTAACTATATCATAACCAGAGATAATGACCTCATTATCAGTGATGGATTCATTTAGTTTAGTCTCATTAATTGCACCAAATGTGCAGCCATGATGGTGAATACATTAAATTGATTTCATGTTTGAGTACTACATGCAGAACTTAACAAACCTGATTTTCAAATCACTCAGTTCAAATTTGTGCTTGTGGGACATTTCTTCCATTTGCCTGAAAACAATCGAAGTCAAGGTGTTGAATTTACAGCAAAGAGAAGTGTTGTGGCACGTAAATGTTTAGTTCCCACAGTGTAGTTTGAAACAATTTTTCTCCCCTGCTATGAACAAGAGTGTGTTCACATCATTTCCTGAGCTTGAATGAAAACGTTTTAGTGACAGATCACAACAAGTTTCTTTTACATTGACCTGTTTAGACAATTTGGTCAAACAAAGTCTGGATACTCAACAGCTCACCTCATTTGTGACATTGTTTCCTTTTCCAATCTATTTATTTCTCTTGTCATTTCATCCTACCAACAAAAGTAATCAAACCTTAAACAAATATACCAATACCAATTTTGCAACAGAAAACGTTTGGTGACTGAACAGCTTGATTTGGAAACAAGTGGCAAACAGCATCAAACAAAACTCAAAGTACTTTATCAAAACAGGGGTCAAACTCCAGCAGCGAGGAATAGATGATCACATGGTTAACAAGTAAACCTATTAAGTCATCGTTTAAGTATTAAGTCTTCATCTACTGTAATGCTTTTGAACACAAGAAGAAAAAGAACAAATGAATGAATACCTTGATGGTGG
>BLFK01000231.1:262581-270081 GCA_014634185.1 Astreopora myriophthalma | reverse complement strand
TGTACTCTTAACCTTGACAATAAAAAAGTCAATGTGACACAATTAGAAAAACCCTGCAAAAACCGTGGCTTCAGTGTTTACTCACCCGGCACCGACCGGCGATATGCCACTTAACCCTTTCACCGCCGAGACCCACTTTAGGGATTTTACTGTCTAACGCCTAGGGATTTTACTTGTCACTGGGGTAGCCCTTGGCACTGAAGGGGTTATACCACCTCTCCTTCTGATCAAAAACTATGTCTCCATTAATTAACCCTTTCACCGCCGAGACCCACTTTAGGGATTTTACTCTGTCTAACGCCTAGGGATTTTACTTGTCACTGGGGTAGCCCTTGGCGCTGAAGGGGTTATACCACCTCTCCGTCTGATCAAAAACTATGTCTCCATTAACCCTTTCACCGCCGAGACCCACTTTAGGGATTTTACTGTCTAACGCGTAGGGATTTTACTGGTCACTGGGGTAGCCCTTGGCGCTGAAGGGGTTAACTCGTTAAATGTGCCCTCTGAAGATTAATTCCACTTTGTGTGAGTGGCACAAGTAATTTGTCTTATAGATGCCCCTTCAATGTGAACGGTCTTTTCGAAGCAATCAGACGTGAAATGCACGGAGTGAATCTCAAAACTGAAGCTCCTTGGGGTCGAAGTTAAAAAACCTGTGATTCCCACGACAGGTTGGCACTCTGTGAGTTCATTTTAAATTGCGTTGGCGCATGCAAAGAAATTCAAACTGGCTCATTTAACTTGTTGCTGCAGTCCCGTACAACACAGTATAACGAGGAGGCGTCCTTTCCTGAAAAGGTATTGCAAGCGAAGAGCAGACGAAGAAGAATATCTCTATTTTCCACTCGTTGAGTGCTCACTTGCTTGTTTGGGGATACGATGACGTCACGTAGGGTCTCGCCCCAAGCCTTTGCCCTTGCTCGGACATTATCTAGTTTGAGTAATGGCGGACGCTCAATCACGAAAAACGTGGCTCAAAAAAGCGGAGTTCCAACAGGAATTTCGAACTCAAATTTGGCATACGAATTAATAGGCTTACAAACGTTACAAAAAGCGAGAGAAAACAGAAACGGCCGATTTGGTCTCAGTAGCACTTTAACTTACAATTATTTGTTTTTAATTTCTAATGTTAATAAAAGAATATTTGCTCAAAAAACTTTTGTACATCAATTGCTGAGGTAAGTGCCCAAGTCAGGGGGTTGCAGTCCAAAATAACTGGAGGTCACACTACCATACAAACAAGTATGGCAGTTTATTAGAAGTGAACCCACCATATAATATTTACCAACAGGTTGTAAGAGAACTTTAAGGTTCTTTCTGAAGTCCAGAAATGCAAAATACTGAACAACTTTTCCAAATGACCACTCTACAGATTAGCGAACTTTGCTCATTCTTTCATCAACAATTGTTGCCAACTCTGGAGTTTGTTCAAAAAGTCAGCAGCAAGATCAGCTATGTCCAAATTGCCGCCAAAATGAAGAGGATAACAAGTGTTTCGAAAAAAGTAAAGGAAGGCTGGTGACTGAAGTGCAAAAGGATGCAGAACCAGGTGGCCATCTCTGCAGAAGTCAGTTCAAAGTGTTTGTTTAAGCCTGCGAGCCCTTTTGCAGACCCTAGAATCAACAATACAGTGCCACAGCAGAAGGGTTTTTAAATAAGATGACAAAAGCTGATTGTGTCAGCATTCTTTACATCTTGAAAAACCTCCCACCCGTTCTCTTGACACTCAGCAAGGTTTTCCAGAAGAAAGGGTACCATCCTGTCTGCAAGAATTGTTCCTGCAATCAAGGCCTCCAAACATTCCCTTCAAAGGCTAGTAGAAGACAAATTACCTGTCAAAGAGTTCAAAACTGGGACATCAACTGGTAACCTGACCCACGTACAATTGAGCAATGATAATATTCAAAGCACAGTGACAAAGATGCAAGACCTGTGTTGCAAGTACGTGTCAGCCTTATTAGATAACACTGATAATCGCTTTTACCACTCCTTGCCAGTAGTTACATCACTTAGGATCCTCGACCCAGTTTTCATTCCTTCTGAAACATCAGAATTTCAGGCATAAGGAAAGTAGGACATTAACACTCTTGCAAATCAATTTTTCAAAGGGGAAGAAAACATTGTCAAGTAGCTGAAGTTAGAAGCAGAGGGAAATAATTTTTAACTGTGAGTTAGCTGATTGGTGTAAGGATTATAAAAGCTATCTCTTCTTCCACCAACATCACATCCACTGAATAGGCCCTACAGAGGTTCTTGAAGCACAGCTCACCATACAGTAGAAGGTATCCTTTGCTTTTGTACATAGCAGAGTTCTGTTTGTCCATGCCAAGAAAAAGCTTCCATCTGATTGCCTTCCAAACTGCAGAAGGAAAGAGTCCAGCCACAAAATTTGGAAAACAAGGAACAAGGAATGGATGACACTGCACCTTTGGAGCAAGGACAAGAAGAAAAAATGGAGGAAGATTTGGAGGAAGGACAAAGAGGGAGTGAAAATTTTGAACAAAGACAATAGAATAGAAATGCAGCTAGGAACTTGACCTCCAAGGCCTCCTCTTTCTGTAACAAATAATCTTAGAGATTAGTCTGCAGGAAGATGCCAAGAAAAGGACAAAATCACAGCTTCAAGCAGTGAAATAATGATATTTAATTAATTGGTCAGTAGTCACACAAGTATAATCATTGTTGTAACAAGTCAAAAGCTCATCTTAAATGCACTAATTATAAGTTGTAATACTACTTGTTGGTGAGACCTAGACCCCTAGAGGCTTGGCTCTACTGTACATCACAGCCACTTACTATTTCTTAACAGCTTGCTACTTTGAAACATATTGACAGCCCTGCTCTAATGATCTTTAATGCATTTCGGTTTCATTGGGGGACATTGTGAATGTTTGAAATGCATTGAAAATGTTCTGTAATGCAATCAGACATTTCAAAAATGCACTGAAATGGAAAAATGGTTCAACACAGTTTTTGTCAAGCCTGGTTTCCCCAAATGGGGTCACATGTGTAAAGTAGACATTTCAAGGTGAATAGAGAATAAAACTAATCGCTGTAATGTCTGGAATTCAACACGTGTCAATTGTACATACTATCAGAATTTGAAATTACTAAGGAGTAGGTTCCCATTTTATAGCACCCCAATAAGGTTAGTGTAAAGCTAAATGTATTAAAGTTATCTATTTATTTCATTATTGTTTTTAAGATGCTCCATTATGTTCTTCTGGATAACATGTTGCAAAGCTTATAAAGGACATAAGTTATGGACAGAAATTTACGGGTGTTGTGTTTTTTTTTTCTTTATTAACAAGCTTGTAGCACAAGTAGCAGGACTAGGTATAACCTGAAAAAGCATCCAAGCAATTCTACCATAATACAAAAACACAAGCAGCTGGTTCATGTCTAGGATCCAACGGCAATGTTTTAAGAATGAATAACAAAAATAACAGATACTAAGTCCTGAACTCACCTGTGTCTGATTACTTGTCTCCAATTCAATCTGTAGTGTTTGACATTGCAGTTTCAATGTATCGCACTCAGTCTGGAAAACAAGGAGCTGTTATGAAGAAAACATCTAAAAATAACAGCACAAAAGCCTTCAGTCACCCTTATTGTGTATTTATCTCCTACTCAATAGCCCCCAAAAGCCAGTAAAACCTGATTTTGTGAAGCAAAGAAGACAAAAAAAAAGAAGCATGTTTAGACTTTATTTTCCTTTTCCTTCAAATTTCGAAATTGTGTTTCCTTAATGCATAACTGGCCAAATATTAAGTTTTAATGTTCAGCAAAGGGCTGTTTACTTTGAGTACACTTTTCTGATTTACTGATCCCCAAAACTGACTGCTTACACCTCAAAGAGCTAGATCAGAGAGGAACTTATGTCACACACGCAATGATTTAAAACTGAAGTCTGTGAAAGCAGCTTACTATTAAGTGAGCAAAACACAAATTTGCAATTGGGAGCCTAAAACCCTAAAACTCCTGCACCACATACTAGATCAGATGTCACCTCTTCAATCCAGCTCTCTCAGGATTTTGAAGTAATGGCAGACCAAGAAGTAAGAATATTCAAGGCGAAATAAATAACCTCCTCTAAATTCTGGCTTAAACTTTTGGGTAATGAGGTAAACATAGTTTCTAAATCCGAAGAAAAAAGAGACCTGATTTTTTTATGGCAACATGCGTGCAGGTAACTTATGCTTAAACAAATAGCTTTGCACGTATAGAGGCCAGTTGTTAATAACGAAGGAAAGGCCAAGCCTGAAAACAGAGAACTGTCATTCAGCTTTATGGTCCTCTTGCTGATTTCAGTGAGTCAGTCTCTTGTTGGCCACCGAAAGCTTCTTTTGCTTTAAACTTTGCATCATCTAAGGATTCATTGCCAGCCCCTTGACATGGCCCCTCTCCAGCATTGACTCCAGCAAGTTCCAGACCTCATTGCATAAATTTTTTGCATCTGCCAATGTATTTGTACATGTATGTGTGATAGGATTTCAAAGTTTAAATGCCTGGATTAATTTTGACTTTGAGCAGAAGTTCTTGCACAAGTGTGGTTGGGGTTTGGGCATTTCAACAAGTTTAAGGCGTCGTTCACACTTGGTGCCCAAGCACTGTGCCTGGGCACCGGTAGGAAACCTTCTCACGAGCAGGGGTTTGTAGGTAACGTTCTTGGACACTCACCAGAGTCATGTGTGGACTTGTGCCCATGCCCAATTAAGCGCCCAAGTACAAGGCCTCAACCTTGTAAGTAGTGTAGGACATGGGAGTATACGAGCACTTTTCCATATTATGGTGTCAATATTTTTCAGTTTGGTTTTTGTGCTCAGTTCCACCATGTTTTAAAAATTTTATGGAAAACTATACTATTTCCAAAAAATAAAGTGCATCATAATCAAAGATTGTGAGAAATTGTGAAAGCATTTTATTCAGGATCCTGAAGTAAAGATGTGCGATATCTTCTCCACATAATAGACACCAATGTGTTGATAAAGTAAAGAATAAATGTAAAAAAGTAAAGAATATTTAGTTGATTATTTTATAATGTCTGTAAGCATAACTTGTTACGCCATTTCCATGAATAAACCATAGCATAGCTTCCAAGTTGATGATTATTGCTTCTGATGGTTTTCACAGTATGACATATGTTTATTTTCAAAAGTTTGTTTATAGTTATGTTTGATGTTCTTTTTTATTCCTTTCGCCATTTTACCGCCTTTATCATTGTCTTTGTATGTATGAGTACATCTTACTACGCAAGTCAATAAACTCTGATATTGGAAAACATGCAGCCTGATCATTGAACTTACTGATGACTTTTTGTTTGTTTTATCATAGTATTTACTACTCTCTGGATAATCACTGTTATTGAATCTATTCTTATCATTCCAAAAATCTTGGTATACATCTTCATTCTCAATTTCATAAGGCAATGAATCTGTGTCAGTGAATAATACTTTAGCTTTATCCCCATAAATATAAAGTAAACCATACATTAATGTCTTGGAAAGATCAAGAATACACATTCCTACATATGCTGGCAGGTTAAAGAGTTGGTGTTTCTTTGATCTTATGTAAAGCCACTAGATTTCTTTGAAGATTTTACTTCTAACATAAGTTGGTTTAGAGCTGTATTCTAATAAGTTTGACATTTTTTTTATACACTACATTACATTATATTACACTGCATTACGTGGGAAAAAATAAAATTAAAAATAAATAAATAAATAAAATAAATAAAAATAGATACAATAAAAAAATAAATAAATTCATGAAATTTCAGTCTGTCGTTCTTTTTGGTAATTGCTCGTTCAATAGATTTTATATACTTTAATCTAACTACAAGATGAGACAATAATGGTACAGAATTCTTTGAGCGATTTTTGGTAAATTTTCTGTTTTCCAGCAATAATAATGTGATTTAAAAATAACCAATGAGACCTCTTTTGCATTATACCAAAGATAATATCTTTGTTTTTTAGCGAAACAATATTAATATGCAAAGAGTTAACCCAAAGAACAACAGACGTCCAAAAAGCGGCACTAAAATCGCAACTAAAAACTAAAGTCGCAACTAAGTGCTAGAGAGATTCCTCTGCAGTCTTACGAAAGGAACAAAGGGGTGAATCAGCAATTTTCATTTTGTATAACGACTTGTTTGTGAAAAGTATGCGGTTTAGTAATTTGTATTGAAACATTCTTGTTTTGGTGTCAAGGGGAACAGTATGCAGAATCAGATAGATCCCTTCCCAGTCAAGATTACAAGTGGGATACAAAGCAATATATTTAGAATGTGCAGAAGGATCAACCTGAATGGTTCCAATCAGTTTCCAATACAATTTTGAAGAGGTAATTGAATCAAGACTTTGCATGGTATCCTGAGCTCCGTCAGTGGAGATGATATAGTTCTTCCATTCTAGAGGTAGCGAGTTATAAAGACCTACAAGCAGAAAGTATTTGTTCGCATTAAGTCCTTTTGCCTTGAAAAAGTCCCAAGAATTAAGTCTTCCTTGATGTGTTAGAATATCTGCAAGAAATATTATACCCTTAGAGAAGATCTTCCTACAGAAAACAGGTTTTTTGTTAACACGTAAAGATTGATTGTTCCATAAAATTTGATTAAGTACTTGTTTGCAGGTAGACGCAGATATATTCGATAGACTGTACCAGACTGCAAAACATTCCCTATAAAATGGTGGGAGACAACTAGGAAGGTCAGAAGTACTAAAATTACAGTGCAGAAGAAATTTTCCACCTTGGTCTTTCGGAAAAAAACGAAAGTATGAGTTTCCAAGGGCTACTGTAGACTTCACAATATTTCTTAAGGCAAATAATATGTTGCGTGTTAATTTATGTTTGAATGTGAGGCATTCTCAAACCACTGTTTTTGTAGTTACTAATAATAGTGAGGCGTTTGATTTTGTCCTTTCCTTTCCAGACAAAGTTGTAGATAATAGAATTAATTTGTTTAACAATATCCATAGGTAAGCAGATCATAGATGCCCTGAACATAAACTTATACCCCATTCACACCAACTAAACTAGGTTTAATTAAACAAAGTTTCGTTAAACACGATTTTACGAAACATGTTTAATTAAAGAACCGTTCACACCAAAGACACGTTTACATTCTGCGTAGCCTCATTTTGATGTTAATGTTGCCAATTACAATTTGTAAACAAAATGGCGGTCAATGGGTTTAATCGCAGCGCTCTGGCTTCGTTATGGCAGTCACGGCTAAAGGAAACCCGCAAAAATACTCAAAACCGGGAAAGGTTTGCACAGAGACGACTTCGTCGTTATCTTCGTCGCAGACGTCTCGTTTCTTCCTTGTTTTTTCTGTTTCTTACTCGATATCTTTTTACGTATTTACCTGTTCGTCGTGTTTGGACCAAGCCAAGGTCGCAGTTGTTTTGGGAAGAGACGTGCCAGGGTTGGAATGAACAAGACTGGGTGGAGAACTTCCGGATGTCCAAAGAAGCATTCAATCGTCTGTGTGTGGAA
>BLFK01000231.1:248758-253758 GCA_014634185.1 Astreopora myriophthalma | reverse complement strand
TGACTGAAAGAAATGATTATGAAGTGTGGGTTAGAAATGAACTGAAGAAATGATCCTCACACTTTCTGGACAATTTAAGCAATTGTCTTTTATAAGCACTTGAAAAATTCATGTTGTTGTTTATGCCTGGGAAGACACCTTCGATAACATCCATTTGATTTTTGACGTCCATTGTCCTTGGCGCAAAAAGTGTGTCAAGTGGACCACTCAGCCACCGTGGATGACAAAGTCTGTGATCAAACAGTATTATAGATAAAATAGGCCGGTATAGATAAAATTGCTCGTCTTCTGCATTTAGCAGCCCCTGCTGTTGCACCAAGTATTGTGAAACTGATCAACCTCTCTTTTTCTACGGGCACGTTCCCCTCGCAGAATGTGATCCGTGTAACCATCGTCCCATTTCAGTGCTACTTGTCTTGTCCGAAGTCATTGAGCACCACATGCACAATACGTTACCCTCTTTTCTCTGCGATAATAACTTGATTTTTTCAAGGCAGTCTGGTTTTCGCAAAAAAACACAGTACTGAAACTGCCCTTATCAAAATTATTGATGACCTCCTTTTTAATTTGGACAAGGACAGAGTAACTGGAGTAGTGCTTATTGACTATTGCAAGACATTTGAATCACTGAAGAAACTGGAGGTATATGGCATCATGAATACGGAACTTAAATGGTGTTGGCCTTATTTGACTGGAAGGAAGCAAGTAGTTCACCTGGATGGAAAAGAGTCAAGTGAGGCACTGATGGAACATGGAGTTCCTCAGAGCAGTATTTTAGGCCCACTATTCTTTATACTATTCATCAACGATCTACCACTGCATGTCAGTTCACAAGTAGACCTCTATGCTGATGATACTACCCTTACAGCATCTGCTCATTTTAATAATTTATCTGAACTTAAACTCTTAATAAATAACTCCGCAAATGAAATACGTCAGTGGGCCGACTCAAATAAACTCCCAATCAACGAGGCAAAGTCCGAAGTCTGAACAATCACCAGGAAGCGTTTGGCATCCAAGATCAATGATGAACTTGTTGTCACAGTTAAAGACAATAGGCTCTTAAATGTTAAAAGTGCTACGCTTTTAGGTTTAACAATCAATAGTTCACTCTCATTTGATTGTCATGCTGAAAATCTTTGCAATAAGCTTGCCTAGGAACTAGGAACATTATATATGCCGACCGCCTTTGTGACACTTTTCAATAAGCTTGGATGGATACTTTTTTATGAACAGAGTAAATTAACAATTGTGCTATTTTTTATAAGTGCATAAATGGCTCTCTTCTAAACTATCTTAATGAACACTTAGTAATTAACAATACACAACATATTAGCAGCACACAATATGCCAGCTATAATTCTATCTGCCCTTATTATAAGCGTAAGACTGAAGGCCGCCATTCTTTTGCTGTATCAGCAGCAAGACTTTGGAATAATGTGCCTCTAAATACCAGAAAAGTAGACTGTTAAGTCCTTGAAAAATAATTTATTTAAAACGATCTTCGCAGCACAGCAACATTTGGAACATTTTAGGATTTAACTTTTTAAATTTAAGTTTTTAATCTTTTTGTAATTAATATACTCCCGTCTCTCATAATTTTAGCTTTTAACTTTTCTTATATTATATATTTGTATTCATAGTTTTATTTTCTGAGGGCCACAAGTTTATTAGCCTTTGGCTATTAAGTGTTTAACCCTCTTTATTTCACGAATCACACATTTTCTTTTGTTATTCAACATCCTTTATTTAACGTACATACTTCATAAATTGCTTTTTGTCGACACAGGCATACATTGCCTCTTAATATTATTGACAGTAACAATATGGCGTGACCTGTGCTCCACTACCACTTGTTGAAGTAAAGTTCCTTTCAGATCCAATATCTAGACACAGCCAACATAAAGCTCTACCAAATTTAAGTGGGATTATGGCTGGCAGTAGCTTCTTCTCTGATGCTGGAATGGCTCAATTGATCTTTCTACATGGCTCCAGTAATCTCTCTTGCAGAAGATGCAGTGAGGGGTCCCTCTCACCCTGGGTCCTGTATCTTCCCTTTGCATGTACCAGTGCCCTTCTCCCTTCTGGAATTCATTCAATATTAGGCCTCTCCATTTATCTGTTCTTCTTTCTTTTGAGCCAATTGCATAATGCCTCTAGTAATTCTTCAATTCCTCAGGTGTCAGTCAGGGTGCACTCGCTTCTTGCTTGACTTTGAATAGAACTCTTGAAGCTTTGTGTTGTTAACACCCTTCACTGTTGTAATGTTAATAATTTCATCCATGTGGATGTTGACCACAACTTTCATATGGCAATACTTGCAGTCCAATCTCAACCATGCTGTTTTTTTAAACCATTTATGCTTGGGTTAAGATTTGATATCTTGTTGTTTACCTTGTGGCAGACCACTTCCAAGAGACACCCAAACAAATTTTTCCTGTCATAGTTTATGCTCCCTTTCTTCAATTTCCTGACAGTAATTTTCTTTCTTCTCATGTTTCTGCACCAAATTCTTTCTTGACCTGATGGTTTACATCCTTCACTTTCTTTTCCTCTCGAGGTCATTTAGGCAATCAAATATTTCATCTGTATGCTTACACATAACCTCTATTTCCATGAAGTTCACATGTATCTCCCAAATAATACTGTAACTTGATGATCTCTTTGTTCTCATTTTTTAGCTAAACGTCCTCAGGGTTCATAAAAAAAATGGCAACCATTTTTCAAGGAGTTTTCGAGGACCAAATTTGATTTCCAAGGACCACAAACAGGATTGTCTGGAATGTCAGGAAAGGAGGGGTGGAGGTTGACAAGAAGAAACATATGGAATGCTCATTGTGCCTTCATGGGTGCTTCCAGTCACCTCATCTGACCTTCAGATCCACTACTTATATAAAAGCAATACACCATTTATGGGGTTTACCGGCATGATAAACCACTTGGGTGTCCTTCCAACATCCTACGTGGGATGTCAACATGTGGTCGATGGCTTAATTATACTCTGAAGTTTGCTTCTTGCCACACGTAATGCACTCTCACCCACCCTTGTTAACTTGATAGCCTTATTGCACATAATGCAAAATGTAAATAAGCTGAACCATTTCTATTGCCTTTGATAACTAACAGGTATTAAAACAACTATTGCTGTGGAACAGCCCTCCAAAACACAAATAACTCAAAACAATAAAAAACGCGGATCCACAAGAGCTTGAAAAAGTTGTATACACAGCCGCTTGTCAATTTGTCGTTGGCTTGCATTTGGACTCACTATCTTAGTTTATTTTGCAGTGTTTGCAAGATCTGTGACATTAGAAAAAGAATACTACCAAAGCCTACACAATACAACTTTGCTTCAACTCTACCACATTCGAAGGTCGAGAAAATTCAACGACCTTTCAAGGACTTACAAAGAAATTCGAGGATTTTTAAAGGATAAATGGAGTTCAAGGACTCAACCTGACATTCAAGGACTTTTCAAGACTGTGCGAACCCTCTTCTTTGCTTACTTAAATTGATGCCTGGATCACCTTTCTCCTACACTTGACTCACACCTTCCATTCTACAAAATCTGCTCACGGTCTGATTTCTCCCGACTTCCAAACCCTGTTCCCAGTGCCACAAACCTACCAAACTTGTGGAGTGCACTTAATGAACACACCGATGCCTACAAAATATGTTTATTCTTCCCAAGATGCTGCTTGATTGCAATACTTTGTTCACTCTCTTGCCACTTGCTCACAAAACTAAATGCCTTGTACTTGAAACAATAACATCTGGTTGTATGCATCATAGTGTCACAGCATATTGCTGCTCATGGCAAAAGGAATCTTTTACCGGTCAATGATAATGATGCATCCCAAAATGCACCGTGTAATTTTGAACTGTCCTTCTGGCTTAGCAAGTCTGTGTGCAAAGTCAGGAGAAAAACCACTGCAGTTATCCTCCAAATTCTCTGTATTTACAGTGCACCGCATTACAGCATTATCAGAGAAAAATAATCCATACATGCAGCAGAAAAAGAGGGAACTGCACACAATTTTCCCAAATTGTAGCACCATAACATTTGCAATGGGGTTATGTCTTACAACACGAAGGGGTTATGTGTTAGCAGGCAAGCAGATTATGTGTTAACATCAAAGGAGCTTATGCACCCAGCTTTTATGATACTTAAAAGCAGAGTTACAAGATCTATTCCCTCATGAAAAACCAAAGTAAAAATAAGTAACTGATAGTGCAAGGAGGCCAGTTAACCCCTGCAACACCTGAGCTGAATTGTTTGAAGCAGTGCTAAACCAGGATAATTACTATGGCAATCTATAGGTTTTAATCAGACTTAACCCAGGATTAGCAGCCCAGGTTCAAACAACTCAGCTCTGGTGTGTAAAGCTCTTTCCAGTGTTATGAGCATGGCAGAGAGAATATTCCCCACCACTGAGTGTTAAAAGTTGGAGACTTTCTTTTCCCTGATGGAAGTAAAATGTCTTGTTTTAAATGTCTTCAGTGAGGCTTCATCAACACTGTCACAATCCAAGTTGAGCATGCTACTTAAAAGATGTGAACCTACACAATCAAATATTGCCCAACAAGAATATATGAACACCAGAAAGTCTGCTACCATTCTTGATTTAGCCCAACTATTTCGGAAATGCCTGCTTTCACAATTTTGCCAGGAGAGTTGCCATGACCCAAGATATTTTCTGCCTATGGCAGCAACTGCTTTGAACCCCCCCCCCCCCNNNCCCCCCCCCCCCCAATATATATGTACTGTAAAGATTCACAGATAAGCTGCACCTTTTTCCAAAAATATGTTGTTCAAAATCAGGGGTGTGGCTCATCTCTGAGACCATTTGGAAAAGGTATCTTAAATTTCCGTGAAATGACATTTGATAAGTACATAAATACTACATGAAGCTAAAACAGGGTACTGGTCATTGCTTTTGCAAGTTTGGTAGCTACTAAAAGAGCCGTTGGTGATATAAGTATTAGCTTATTTCAAGCTC
>BLFK01000231.1:203758-236258 GCA_014634185.1 Astreopora myriophthalma | reverse complement strand
TCAAGAAATCTCAGTTGGAGATATTGTGTTGCTCAAAAACGATTCAACAAATAGAATTCACTGGAAGATTGCAAGAGTTGAGGAACTTATTCCTGGAGCTGATGGAAAGGTTCGGGCTGCGATCGTCAAAGTCGGAAACAGCGACAAGCGACCGACCTATTTGCGGAGGGTCATACAACATTTGATTCCAATCGAGGTCAAGTCAAGTACAAACGATGAAGATACGCGGCCTATTGCAGATGTTTCAAATCTAGCTGTGCGACCCCGACGTACTGCGGCTGTGATAGGGGAGATCAGCCGTCGACAAATGAACATTGTATAGTCTATTGTAAATATATTTTTTCTGATAAATTCGGACATTGAAAGTTTCTCGCGGACCCACGTGAAATGCACATGTTTTAGCGACTCGTCATGTAATGTTTTGTTTGTACAGAGGACCTTTGATCAAATTGATTGACATTTGAAACTAATTAATGTACATTCACATAATCGGTGCATTCTTTTTCGATACAAGCGGTTTTTCTTCGACATCGACATCTAGGCTAGGTTGGACTGTAAATAGGCACAAAATCAAATTAAATCAAAGTCGATTACAGTATCCGACTCGAAGTTACTTATACCCTTCAAGGCCTCAGATTGCTTCTAACTACACCTGGTCCTACAGAAAGAGCAACTAGGGAGGAGGTTGGTGATGGGACTCTTCACAAACGCAAATAGCTTCTGAACAGACAACAAGGTTTAGCCCAGGCTTAGACTGACAAAAGGGCAGTTCTCCAGTCCTGCTTAACTCACATTCACTTCCACGCATTTGAGAGTGATTATGTTAAAAAAACAGTGCATGTTTTTGAAACTGCCCATTACATAGGGATCAACTTGTTTCCTTTGGAAATGACAAACTACAAGGCACTATCAACCAAACACTATCAAGATCTGCTGAACAGAATGGAATGTGACATTCCTTCTGTAATGCTGGAGTAGCAAGATATCAAACTTCATGTGGCCAGAAGCGTTGCCATTGATCCAGCAACGTCTTATATTGACCTTTGGCAAAGAATTATCCTTGAAGATCAAGACGGTTTCAGGGATATATTGAAGGTCAAAGATCATTCTTCTTATCGCAGTCCACGCCTGTGAAGGTGAAAGAGGATTCTTTTTGATGGCATGTGTTAAGAATGATTGGAGAGCAAATCTTTCCAACCCAAGACTAAATGACTGAATGCATGTCAAGCTAAAAATTGAAGATTTTGACCCAATGCCAAGAGTTCCTTTTTTGGTGGAATGCTGGGACACCATTGTACAGGTTGACTGTGACAATGATGATGACAATCAGGAGTGAACTAGAGTCTACTTTATTGATGGAAAATAGGGCTTCCTCCCTTAACATTATGAAATCTATGCTAAACAAATTTAACCTGACTGCCGGGGTCAAGTGCGGCTGCCCTCTTTATGGATGCTGACTATTATTGCTATTGTGTAACGTAAACACCAGCGTATATATTTATCCACTAACCCCTCCGCCCTTGTGAAATTTAGACCACCAGGCTTTAATGCGTTGATTTCCACTACTTTTCCCTTGATCAAAACATCCTCCTCCCACGAAATCATCAAAGTCATGTCATCGAAAGAATTGTTGAAGCGATCCAATTCTTGTGTTTTCTGTTCCCTTGTCGCAACGCATCCTTCTGGGTACTCCTTTAAGTTGTTGCACTGTATTGAGGTAGTGCGTGCCAATAACTGTAGGATTTCTGTTTGTTGAATTGACCTCTAACCAAAGAATTCGCCTAGAAAAGCCGTCAACTGCTCTGTGAATAAAAAAATCCGAAGAGTGCACATTTATCCCACCCATTGACGTGCCATAAAATGTTTGGCCCTAGATTGCTATACCTTCTTCTCTTCAGCCTATTCTCTTCGGCCTCTTCTATGATGATCCACTCCTTCAGGATCTATAACTCACAGTGATTTCATGACGGTATCAGTTCCTACTCGAAAATTATACTTCCTTCTCAAGCGCTTTGTAAGTTGATGATAACCCATGAAGGAGCAACAATTCTTCCAAAATAGCAAAGACTATCTGTCCAAGAGGTGATTCGTTTGTGCGCTTCATCCTCTGAAGTCTCAAACAGAAAGAACTATGCCATGTTGCACAGCCAGAAAACCAACGATTTCAGCGTTAGTAATATATAGATATAGGCCTATAACCTGATACGAGTAATACACAGAAAATTATACATGAATACAAGAATCTTGTAGTGAAAACTAAGTTCAGTCTCAGGGAGGATTCCAGATTACTATCTGCTCCTCTCCCTATCGTGACGCTTGGCCCTCCTCTCTATATTCCTGTTCCATCTCTCAATTTCTATTTTATCACAGATATCAGATGTGAGTCTCCGCCAGGCTAGCCGATCTGTTACAATCTCTCTCCATGTTCCGAGAGCAGCTCCGCACTTGAGGATCTCCTTCAGGGTGTCCTTATATCTAAGATGGGGATGCCCGACTCTCCTTGAACCCTCATCTAATACTCCATAGAGAAGTGCCTTCACGGACCCCTCATCTGGCATACGTGTAACATGACCCATCCAACACAATCTGTTCCTAACGAGAATAATCTCAGTATCGGTAGATTTTGCATGATCCAGTACGTCATCATTCGTGATAAAGTGATCCCACCTGATCTTAAGAATTGATCTCAGGTGCCACTGCTGGATGGTTCTTAGAAGCTTGATTTTATGACGATATAGGGTCCAGGTTTCACTTCCATACATCATCAGTGGAATGATGCACTGATAGTATACTTTGAGTTTTGTCTCTACTGTCAGATCTCTACAGTCAAAAACCCTGTCCCTGAGCCTCCCCAACACACATGAATCCATGCTGTTATCTCTTCATCTAGCTTGCAGTCCTTGCTGACATAGCTACCGAGATATTTGAAGTGGTCTACTCTCTTCAATTTGTGCCCATCAATGTAGAAATCCAGCTGTTCACCGACACTCGTGGTTTCTGTTTTCTTGATGTTGATCCTGAGGCCCATTTTCAGTGACAGGTTGCAGATAACAGACACTGTAGTGCAGTACCATCATTGGCAAATATGGCAATATCATCTGCATACTGGGCTTCTCGTATGTATTTGGTGAATATCTTTGATTTCAAACACCTGCGATCAACTTGCCGTCGTATCTGAAACCAACCTTGATACTGTGGCAGGGATTATGTCCTTGAAAGCAAGGTAGACCATAATGGCGACATACATCCCAAAAAGAGTAGGGGCTAACTTACACCCTTGCTTGACACCACTGTTGTACTCAATGGGATTAGAAAGTTCTCCATCAATACACAGTCTAGCGTGCATTTCAGAATAAAGCGTCCTGATAACTTGGACAAAATTGGTAGGGCATCCAAGCTTTCTCAAGATCTTGAATGGAAGCTCTTGATTTATGCAATCAAAGGCTTTGGTGAAGTCAATGAAGGCAATGTTCAAGTTTTGCTGCTGTTCTCTGCATTTTTTCATCATTTCACACAAGATGAAGATGCGATCAATTGTGCCTCTGCCGTCTCTGTAGCCTAACTGAGATTCGGGGTACACTAGCTCTGCCAGACGTTTAAGGTGCTGCAGTACAATATCAGCAAATATCTTGCCTACCACACTGAGGAGGGATATTCCGCTGTAGTTGCCAAAGTCACTGCAGTCACCCTTTTTAAAAAGGATGCAGATGATGGCGTCAATCAGGTCTGATGGCACCTTAGCTGAAATCCAAAAAACATTGAAGATGGTGAGCAGAAAAGATATCAGAGTGCGTCCACCATAAATGAGTACTTCAGGTAGTACACCATCTGGCCTGGGACTCTTCTTAAGGTTGGTGTTTTTGATAGCAATCGTGACCTCTTCCAACTTGATTGGCTCATCGAACTCTTCAATAATTGGATGCTGTTCAAGTTCATCAAGTATACTCCAATCAACATCCATGGGTTGGTTTAAAAGTTCTTCAAAATGCTCAACCCATCTCTCCGTGATATCCTCGGGAGATGAGAGAAGAACGCCATTCTTAGCTCTCACGGAAGGGGGGTTTCTTGATTTTGGGCCGTAGACAGCATTGATCATTACATAAAACTCCCTGAGATTTTTCTCCTTTGCAAACCTCTCTGCCTTGTCTGCCTTTTGTTGGAACCATTTGTTTTTAAGTTTTCTGATCTCTTCCCTGAGAGCTGCCCTATCACGTTTAGTTTCTTATCCTTGAGAAGACTTGAGAAGAATCTTTTCATCATGATCTTCAAACTCCTACACTTTTCCTTGTCAAAGGTTTGTTTAGTGGCATTCTGAAGCACCTTTCTCAGATCCTCCCAAGATCCTTCGCAAATGTCTTGAAGTTGCTCATTCAGAAACCTCTCCAACCTCTCTTTCTTCTCAGTATTCATTGTGGTGGCTAATATTGTTGGTGGCTTTGTCATTTTCCCCTTTTTTTCCTAACCACGATTGAAGATCTGCATGTGAGGAGTTTGTGGTCTGTGAAACAATCTGCTGTTGGACTGACCTTTGCCACGTTGATGAACTTCGCAGCCTGCTTGTCTGCAAGCACATGATCTATTTGGTGCCAACGTTTGGATTGCATATGCTGCCAGGTATTCTTGAGGTGATTCTTGAGTTGGAACATGGTACCCATTCTCGAGAGCTGGAAGCGGGTACAGAATTCAAGCAGCATCAGTCCATCAGAGTTCGTTTTTCCTACTCCATCCTTTCCGATGACGATCGGCCAAGACTGCCAATCTTTTCCAACGCAAGCACTAAAATCGCCGAGAACGATCATACTGTCTCCTTTAGCTATGACTATACATTCGCCGAGCTTCTCATAAAAACTCTCCTTTTCAACTGGTGATTGCTGCATTGTGGGTGCGTAGACACTGATTAAGGTGAGCTGAGCGTCACCATTGAGTGGAACCCGGGCGGTCATTAGCCTTTCATTTACAGGAACTGGATTTATGTGACCAAATTTGTTGGAGATGGCAAAGCCAACACCATCCGTCCTGTCTTCACTGCCACTCCAAAAGATGGTATAACTTCTTTCCTTTCGAGAAACATAGCATATCATTATCACATAGACTTTGCAAATTTTCCACCACCGCCATAGGTTGTGGGGCGTCGGATACCTCGAACACAGTAGCATTATCTGAATCTCTTTAAAAACGCATCTCATTAATTGCAAGGCTGTGCCTAAAAAGACGACACTAAATGGCACAAAATGGTGTCCCTTGGCGAGTAATCCCCATAGATCGACGGGACAGCAATGCTGACACAGTCGTAGAAAATACTCATTGCCTTTTCGCCAGAACTGCAGCCAAATTGACTCGCAGGACTGCCAGTTGCCGGAAAAGCTGCCAGGTTGACAATTCAGATCTGCCAGTGGACGCATTTAGGCCGTATCCCCAGCCAAGGGAGGCCAGGACGTGCTGACACTTGCCCAAGGTGTGCACCCAGGCTAGTGGAGGGAAGGAGGCACCTTACTTCTCCATTCTAGACCGGCTCCAAGCAAAGTCTAGCCACTGCCCCAGCGTTAAAGCGTTAGTAAACCGTTGCAAAATATACCTTCTAATTGTGATCTCTCGCACCACATCTTTGTCTTTGTGTAGTGCGGGTGTGTAATAGGGTAAAACACCCTTTGATGGACATAAGGCATGTTAAACAATAATAAGATGAAACAACCTATAATATCAAAGCAAACGTTAGTCACGCAGGTTGAGCATGTTGAACAACATTCTAAACATTCCATTTGCAATCAAGACTACTTACCGAAACATAACAGTATGTTAGCGAAGTTAATACGATGCATTTGACTACCTAATTCAAATTAGTCTCACTGAAGTGTGATGTGCGTAAATGTGAACAAACTGGAAAAGAAGTCCAAGGTGGAGGTCGGAAGTCGGAAGTTGGAAGGCCCTTCTTGGCTTTCACAAATAAGGCGTGGCCTGCCGGGACATGTCCCTTCTTGTTGTGAATCAAACAGTGTACTCAGTGCAAAAATTTTTATAGCCTTAAAAGGGAAGAAACAGCGTATAAGGACCAGTACTAATCAGAACAACAGTACTGCTTTGTTACAATATGAATAGGAACAGAGTAGGCAGTTAGGAAGAGCACATTCATAACTGCTAATCAGACAGGCATTATGTGAACAACTGTTCTTATTATCAAGGACAATAATATTTCATGCTAGGTGAGCGGAACAATTAGTTCTTCATTGAGTTTAGTCAAGACCTCAAACAGAAACAATTGTTCTGTATTGTTGTAAAAAAGTGCAAAGAAAAACAGGAGCACTTTTTCTTAAGGAGACGATAAAGGAATATGGTGTTTCCTTTCAATAGCTTGTTTTCACTCACATGACCAGCGGCCATATTGGATCAATGAAACAAAAGAAAGTATTTGCATAAAAATAGAGTTCAATTCTTGTACACCAATATGGCTGCTGTTCCTTTGTTTTGGTCCACCAAAATGGCTGCCGTGATGTCATGTGAAAACGATCTATAATTTCAATTCTGAATTACAAGATCGAGGAACACTTGTTCTGAATTACGCTTTTCTTGGTTCCTGATAATAAATCTCACAAGAACAAAAATTCCTTAATTTGTTTCCTTAATTCCTTGAAAGTGTTTAATATAATTTCACTAACAGCCCCACAACAACTTTAACAAGACATCAGGCAAGTGCTCTTCACACACGTCATAAGTTTTTGCTGTACAGTTGAACCTCTCCACAACGGCCACCTTGGGGACAGAAGAAAGTGGCCATTGTGGAGAGGTGGCCGTTATGGGGAGGTAGGGTGTAATATGAGACCATTTTTTTCTGGAAGTACCTGACATGTTTATTGTGCCAAGTTCATGCTTACTGTAGGCTATAAAGGCAATGCAATCTTATAGATATAGATAAAATACACAATAAGACTTAAATAATGTTTTGAATCAAAATATTAACAAGATGAAATGAGCAAGGTTCGTAACATTTGCTATAAGTACTGTAGACAATTCATGCTTACTGCAGCATATAAATGGAACACGATCAAAATACATATACAGTATCATTAAAAAGGGTAAAGGACGCACTTTTGTGACCATTGCCATTGTAGAGAGGTGGCTGTTGTAGAGAGGTTTAAACAAGAGGAAAAGTGAAAGTGAATAACTATTTCACATGTCCTTCACATCAAGAGGAAATGTATGGGCTGTCTGCTGGGACAAAAAAAGTGGCCGTTGTAGAGAGGTGGCCGTTGTAGAGAGGTGGCCATTGTGGAGAGGTGGCCATTAGTGGAGGTTCGACTGTATTACTTTTTGAAAAGGTGGATGATAATCACAATGATAATAATTGAAGGAATGTAGCTGTTATCCCAGTCATTGTTGGAGCACTTGGAAATTACACCCTCTTCTTATTCTCACATATAAACTCATTTTATTTGCTCAGTTGTTACTTGAATACTTCTACTTGAATTAATTTTATTTGCATAATTTAATACTCGAATAAAAATCTTTTTAGAAAGGTATTTCACTGTAAAAGTTAACGTTAAAAAACAACGACATTTCAACCATTCAACCGTCATATTCAATCAATGCAAAGTTATTTACTTAATCATTTCACTTTTAATATCGTCTCTATCGCCTTAACACTTCTTATAATTCTTGCCGCAATTTTCTTGTATTGTTTCTGTGTAAATATTTTAGAGTTTTAGTCAGTATCTCATTAGCATTCTTATAATTGATTGTATATATTTAAGCGCATGCTAAATTTTATCTTTCAACTTGAAAATGACCATGGAACAGATGAAACATTGTTGTTTTTAATGTTAACTTTTATTGTGAAATCCGTAATTTAATACAACTGTAATTTTTGTTTTTCTTTTTCTTTTTCTCTTCCATATGTAAATCTTGTTGTTTTCATTTGCTTCCACCTGACTCAATTAGCATTGCTATTTTCAGGTGGGACTTGTACTACAATTTTGGTAAATGTTGTTGTTGTAGACTTGAAAACATGGCTTGGGAAAAATCACTGGGTACTCAATAACTTTTGATCACAGTAACATTTTCATAATCACAAATTTTTAGCTTCACATATTATTTGTACTAAATATGGCAGTTTAAAATCTGTCAGTGATAAAAAATGAACAGCTTTGCAGACACAACATTACAGGCATGATAACAAACCTGAGCATTCTCTTTCTGCATCCCCCTTGTTTGATGTCCATCTGGAGGACCCTCTTGTTGCAGTCTTTGTAGTAAGGAATCTCTCTCCTTTGTTAATGAAGTGATCTTGCAAAGAAAAACAACAATTTCATCTGATTTTTATGTTCCCTAGAGGGTGTTCATTATAAAAGAGCTTCCTCCAACCATAAGTAAGGCCGTTATCTAAACACTGCAAATGTCAGGAAAACAGAACAATGCTCAGAGATTAAATTTAGTACCGATGCCTGGTGCATAACCAATCACAGAACAATGCATCAAATTTGAAATGAACCAAAGGGGAGCGTCAAAGTACACCAGGGTTCATACAAAAAATTGCAGCCATTTTTCAAGGACTCTTCAAGGACCAAAGAACAGAGGGGGGGGGGGGGGTAAGTAAGTCTGCTTTACTGATAAAATAATCACGCTTAGAAATAAGCAAATTACGAAATTATTTTACAAGAATATAGGTATTAATTAAAAGGAATTTAAACTAATTGCATCGTGTTCAAAATGGACTGGGCCTTACGACTATAAAAGATATAATACAATAAGTTACATTAAAAAAAACTAGAAACTAAAAATATATATTAAGTTGCACATTAAGTACCTATAAGTTCCTGAATTTTATGCCATGAGCATAGAGGCACATCGCCAGAAAAAAAGCTCCTTTTAAAGCATTCAGTTTTGCCACTAATGAGGGATGGCCTATCTTTGTTGCGAAGGGAGCGGCCGTGCACCCATGACCGAGTCAGTGGAACAAAATGGTGAAGGCGAGACTCGGGCTCCTTTATCTTTGTGAATAATTTGCTACACAATTCCTTTCTTCCTGTGTGAGGAGTTGTGTCTACACAACTCCTTTCTTCTTGTGTGGTAGTAACTAGGGCCTCTTGATAGCACAGCACAGGATAGATGATGCGCAGCGCCCATTTCTGCACTCAATCAATGCTATCCGATAATTTGACAGGGAGGGCGTTATGCCACACAGGACAGCAGTATTCAAGGACAGACCTAATGAGCATGAGATAAACCTTGACCAAGTCAGCAGGTGGTACTCCACCGTGTTTAGGATGCATAAAATATGCAGTCTCCGACGCCTTAGCACGACCTCATTAATGAGCAAATCCCATTTGAGATTACTTTGGATTGTATCACCTAACACTTTATGAGCATCGACTGACTCAAGCGTCTTGGTGTCTATGGCCAAGGCTGATGGGAGATGATCCACAACTCTACGAAAATGCAAAGTCATCTCCTCGCACTTTCTGGGATTGAGAACCACGTTGTTTGTAGCGGCCCAAGTGCTGATGTTATCAAGTTCAGATTGCAAAATTGACACCCCGCATGCCAGTGCAGATTCTGATATCATTATGTCATCTACATACTTCCAGTGTGAGCAACGTGGAGAGGCCAATTTCAAATTGTTTATCATTATTACAAAGAGTTTAGGACCCAATTTAGTCCCTTGAGGGACACCGGCACCGGAAATGTCAGGAACGGGAGGGGGGGGCTTGATAAAAATAAATGCTCATTATGTCTTCATTGGTGCATCCAGTATCAACATTTTCGCTACTTTGAGTCGCCAAGGAAGCCGTCTCATCTGACCCTCAGACCCATTTCTTATACAAAAGCAACAGACCATTTATTTCTTGGGTTTATAGGCATGAGAAACCACTTTGGAAGTTCTTCCAACATCCTACATGGGATGTCAACCTGTGGTCGATGGCTTAGTTATGATGTTTGCTTCTTGCCACATGTGAGTGTAATGCACTCTCACCCATCCTTGTTAACTTAATAGGTTTATTGCAAATAATGCAAAATGTAAACAGCCTGAACCATTTCTATTGCCTTTGATAACAAACAAGTGTTAAAACAACTCTTTCCTGGCAATATTTGCTGTCGAAGAGCCCTCCAAAGCACAAATAACTCAGCCACAATAAAAGACAAGGCATCCACAGAGCATGACAGGTTGCATACACAACCACTTGTCAATTGGTTTCAGCATGTATTTGGACTCACTATCCTGGCTTTGCAGTGTTTGCAAGGTCCGCAAGATTAGAAAAAGAATACTAAAAAAGGCTATGCAGAACAACTTAGCTTTTGACTCCACCACATTGGAAGGCTGAGAAAATTCAGGGATATTTCAAGGACTTACAAAGAAATGCAACCACTTTTCATAGATGAATGGAGTTCAAGGACTTTTCAAGGACTCCCCCTGAAATTCAAGCACTTTTCAAGACTGTGCCAGTCCTGTACACTTTTGGAACTTGTTATCAGGGTTCTGTGTGGAAATCCTTGGGACATCTCTAGAGCCGAAGAACAAGTGAATGTGGACATCACCAGCACACAGAAAGGGATCATCAGTTTCTCTCCCCTGATGAAAATACTTTCTTCCTCTTTACAAACTGCAAACATGCAATCTTTCAATCCTCCCTTTGCTCCATTTCTATGTCCATAGTAGCTAAAGATTTTTATTAAGCCCATTCCTCTCCATTACACTCAGCTCCGTTTCGTGCACATCTTGTAAGCACCATGAGTACAAACCCTTCTGACCACCTGGTACCTCTTGGATGCATGGTTTAATGCAAATCCCGGGAAAACGTGGGGATATGGAAAAAAAACTTGCTTAGCCTCGAATAATACGCCCACCCCTGGGGATGCTTCATTAGGCCAAAGCAATATTTAATACCCCTACCCTGAGGGCTGTGTTACATGGCAGTTGGTTGTTGGCCTCAAAAGGAAAAAGGCACGGATGGTGAGTAAACTCTCTTTGAAAGTTGCCAAGTTTTTTTAACAAGCCAGAGCAAAGTGCTGTTTTCACGACAACAATCATCAAGCGTTTAATCGAAAAAGAAAAAAAAACCAGTATACAGACCTTTGCAAACACATTGTTTTACAATAAGAACTAGTGAGCAGCACACAGAAATGTATTATCAAACTAGTTTTGTCTGATCAACACTTAACACTTCTTCAGGGAGTTTAATGAGACAAGACGCCTAAGGCATTCACATAGGATGCATATCTAAAGACACTTGACTGATGCATGGCCACCAAACATTGATAAGAGCACGTTGTTGAGAATCAATAGTTACTGATTCACTTCTGGTAGTTGTGAGTGTGAGGTGCAGTGTTGGCTCGAGGACTAGTACTTGTACCGATAACTATGCAAAGAGATGTGGGAAGCTGGCGGTTTTGAGGTCTTCCTTTTGAGGATCGCATAGAGTGGGAGGTGATTACAGGATTGAGCAGTGTGGGGGTGTCAGGATTACACCAATTAATCATTCACCAGTGTCAGTGATTCTTGTTGATGTGTCAATCACTTGGGGAGAGGTTCAGTTCGGTGCATGTGTTTACTAGTACCTTGGGCTTACGACTGTCCTTGAACATGTTACAATTGAGGTCACCAAGAACCACAATTTGCTTTCATTGACTCAGGGCTCACGTGTAGTATGGTTTAAAGTAGTCCTAAAAGCATGTCAGTGGTAGGTTGGTAGGATACACAAATTAAAACAGATTTGGACTTGCATGGTAAGTTATGCAAAAGCTGGTGGAAACTGGGATAGCTTCTTTAGTGGGGATGATTTCATGTCTTTCTGGATGTAAGCACAAACTCCGCCACCTTTCTTATGCAAGAGGTCAAGATGGTGAATTTTTTAACCATCAATATTCATCTCAGCATCATCTACCATTCAGTTCAACCAAGGTTTGGAGATCGTAACAACGTTGAAGTTACTTCTGCTTGTGAGTTCCCTGAGCTGGATAAGGTGAAGCAAGTTCATAATGAGTGGATGTTGAGATGAACCACTTTGAGTCCAGAATCTACTGCACTTTTCTTGGTTGCAGTCCCAAGGGAAGGTTTAGAAGAAATTGGTGGTCAATCCACGGTGAATTGATGGAACTGGGAGTGTCAACTTGAAGTTGACAAGTTCCTTTGGTTTATAGGATTTACATTTTATTTTAGGAATTAATGGCACCTAAACCAATTGTGCAATTGCATACATTTCAGGCATCCTACTGATCAACAGTTACAGCCATTAGATATCTTCTGCCAACTGTCAATTAGTCTCTCCCATTGGAATACATTGTGGACAACTCCTTGGCTTCACACTCAGATAATTTGCCTTGAATTCATTTTAAGAGCGACTCTCCCTAAGATCCTCATATTCAATTTTCATCCAGAAATAGATTTCGCTCATAATTCTTCCATCAACTTCACTTGGCAAGTAGATAATAAATACGAAATAATATCGGAGAAATTGAACTTTTTCAAAATTTTCTGATCGGAACTTTTGGCATCCTGGAATGTGCTCAAAACTTAGCGGTGAACTCGAGAATTTTACCGAAGAGTTTCAGTTGTCAGTTCTCGAGAATACGGATCATTCAAAAGCTCTTACTTCACTAGTTATAAACAACGGCCCTTTATCTTAACAAGGCAAATATTTGCAATCATACGCTTAAATTAGTGTAATAAATCTGACGGCACAAAGTTCCTCTCGTTTGAGCTCTTATCGCAACATGCGATTTAAGCTAAGTTCAGAGGAATAAATTGCAGAAGTGGCTCGTACTCACAGGCTCTTCTACACATCAATGCAAAGTTCCATTTCTCATCTGTGAAAATCAGTTAAAACATTTGGCCGCAATCTAATTCTAGTTCCACACATGCGACGTGAAAATTGTGACATTAGGCTGTAACGCTGCCATATTTCCATTGAGCACGTCATAAACAAATGTTAGTAACAAACCAAGAAATCAGATCTCTTGCCCTTAGAATTCCTCTGCATGGTAAGATGAAACATTTTCTTACCAAATGGATCGCAATACAAACGCTGGAAGAGTTTCATCAAAGCTGTCTTGTAATGGGAAAAGTCTATTACATTGACACAAATTATCTGTCCGCCATGTTTTTTCTTAAATGCTGGACAGTTTGGTTATGGGCTCCACAACCTTAACTCTGCTCATCGATCGGACGAGAAATTGCTCGTTTCTCCTACAATTTGAAACAAATTGAGCTGCATGTCGTCAGTCAAATTCTGTATAGTTATATGGTTTCTATCTATATCTAAAAGTGTAGGTCTACGATGTTAATTTTGAGATAACCAGACTTTGTTATGGAGGTTCATTGGCGATGTATAGGATGGAAATATGGCGGTATTAGCCGAGTGTCACGACTTTCTCCCTCTAATGTGGAACAAAAACACAGTTGCGGCCAAATGTTTTAACTGATTTTCACAGATGATGGATGGAACTTTGCATTGATGTGTAGAAGAACCTGTGAGTACAAGCCACTTTTGCAATTTATTCCTCTGAACTTAGCTTAAATCGCATGTTGCGATAAGAGCTCAAACAAGAAAATTTTGTGCCGTCAGATTTATTACACTAATTTAAGCGTATGATTGCAAATATTTGCATTGTTAAGATAAAGGGCCATTGTTTATAACTAGTGAAGTAAGAGCTTTTGAATGATCCGTATTCTCGAGAACTGACAACTGAAACTCTTCGGTAAAATTCTCAAGTTCACCGCTAAGTTTTGAGCACATTCCAGGATGCCAAAAGTTCCGATCAGAAAATTTTGAAAAAGTTCAATTTCTCCGATATTATTTCATATTTATTATCTACTTGCCAAGTGAAGTTGATGGAAGAATTATGAGCGAAATCTATTTCTGGATGAAAATTGAATATGAGGATCTTAGGGAGAGTCGCTCTTAAGGTTTTTATACAAAGCTATTTGTTTGTTTTTCAGTATTTTTTAGTAAGTAAATGGTGGTATACCTGAAAACTAGCTTGTAGCTAAGTGTGTCGACCACTTTAAATAACGTTTTGATTTGACTTGATTTGATTTGACATAGTTGACTAAGAATTCGGGGATTTGTTGTATTGAACTCAATTTTCACCACTATATAACACAGTTTTTCCCACATAATTTTAAGAATGTCTCATTTCATGTGTCAGATATGACGAAAGTCGGGTCATGCCAAAAAAAACTAACCCACGGGATCCACGGAGGACCCCTACAGATCCCCTCAACAGATTATCGGCACCCAAAAAATTCTATGAGGAATCAAAATCACTCAGAAATTCTTTCCACTGCATCTCCTTCGCAGCCAAGTTTTGGGATCTTGTGTTGAGTGAAGGAGACTGACCAGTACAATCATGAAGTCCACATAGATGCGACATGTTGATTAACTGATTTAGGATTTATTCACTCTATTATGCAGAGGGATTTTATCAGTAAAGTTTGCTTCATACCTGGACAAAATTGAGGACTCACACTTGCCATTTATGTTCCCCCTGGTTGCAGCCACATAGCTGCCCTGGGCGTTCTTCAACTGCATTGCAATCTTTGTCGCCAACTGCATTGCAGTCATGGATGAACAAAGTAAAAGTACTTTTGGCAAGTTACTTTTGAATATTCATCAAGTTTATTCCCCTACTTGTGTTTTGCCATCCACAAAGATGAAAAGTATTTTTACATTATTCCTGTAGAGCTTTTCAAACACTTCGACATCGAATATAATTTTATAGCTCTTTGAAGGAAATCATCCGTGGTCAAAAGTGGTTGAAGGAAGCCTGGGGTGGGTATGTGGCCGTGGAAAAATGAACTAAATAAAATGGCGCATGCACTTTGTCAACTTTATGGCACTGCACATGCTGCATTTTTTGCAGCCTTTCTAACATGATACACTTGACTTATGGCATCACCCAATTTGATATGAAAGGAAATAGTACATTGATTAGTCAACATGCTACAGAAACTCATTGATCAACCACTGGTAACAGCTTGGTCTAGAGCAAGCATCTCTGTTACAATGGCTTGACTGACTGATCCAATGGCAGATCATGGTGGTACAAGCCATCAAGTATTCCTTCAGCAACAGTTTAAAACATACCTCCATATCATTGTGGTTCTGCATCTCTTCCATAATCTGTTTGTGTTGTGTCTAAAGTTTGGAGGAACAAGATTTTATAAACAAATTGATGAAACTTGAACATTACAAAGAGTGTAAGAAAATTACGTAGAGTATGTAACAAAAGTTTGATAAAAGAAATATTTAGTTTGAGCAACTCCTACATTTCATAGGACCCAATTTGAACATCACATGTCCTGACAGAAATTAAATCCCTGTTGGTCAAGAGTAAAATTTCTCAAAAGACCTCCCATAGAAATAAGGCTGGGTCTTAATAAATATCCAACAACCTAATCTGAGTACTTCAAGGACCTGAATATTTAACTTCTCAGTTTTCAGGCCTAAGGAGAGGGTATGAGGTTCCAGTGTGTGCGTGTGCTTATGCATGTAAAATATCAACTTGTTCAATGGTTGCCAATCAAAATAGATAATTATGAATAATTATTGTTATTGGTAACATATTTGAGCCAAAATTTAGAAAGACTGAATTAATTAAGGGCACGTGCATGTAGCACCTTGGCTGGTCAGCTCTCTAAAAAACCTGACTCCATAGCATTTCCAGGAATGAAGTAAATGCACACACATGGCACCTTCCAACATGCTTGTACATTTCCCACGACACGACACAATCACAGGGCTCGAAATTAACTTTTTGCCCTGGAGCCAGCTGGCGACTTATGGGAAACAGTCGGTCGCCAGATCATAAACTTTGGTCGCCAATTCATTTAATACACGACTTACATAAGAACATGATTTAAAATGTTACTTTGCATGCAAGGAAAGTCGTAATTAAAAAGCAAGAAAGAAACAGCATGAGGAAGACCTCTAAAGCCACTGTTGCTTTCGGCTTTTATGTCTTTAGTTTGGTGATGGTGTTCTTTTCGGTTATTTGCCTTTTCCCGTCTTTGCAGTCCCTGTAGGATCGGTGAATTTAGGACCGGCTGTTGCTTCGCAAGCCAAGCGAATGTGTGGCATCCTGAAACAAACTCTGATTTGCCCGCCAAGTGGGGAAAAGCACAACACATTTTACAAGTCATTTTGTTTTCATTCTTGTGGTAAACTACCCAGCTGACCTGTTCCTGCCACTGAGGTAGAAACTTTCGGTTCGTGGAGGGTTTCTTTTGGGCAACTTCTTTTCTGTTGTCAACACCCACTTTCTCTTCACTTTTCTTAATTGCCTTCCCTGGAAGAACAACTGTGTGATCGACTTTTCTTTTAGCCCCAGGTTGGACTGTAGGTGGCTTTAAAAATGTCAAAGGAGAGCTCTGCTTTGCGCCAGTACTTTTGGTAGCAGGCATCTTAGTGGCATCTTAATGTTGCACATCGGGTACAGAGATTGTTGTAACAATGTGGTTTGCAGTGTACCAAACGTTTGGTTGATTGTCTAGGCTACTGTTCCTTGACCACAAAAAGTAGACAGGTTTGTCAAACGTGTCATCAGAGTGAGATCTTCGGGGCTTTAGCAAGTTAATTGTAATGGTTTCGCTCAAGTGAATCATGAAAGCCTCGCTCCCGGGTTGTTACACGCATGGTCGAAGACACCAAGCTGATATAGGTTTAACATTCTTTCTTTAACTGTTCCTTCGTATTCCTATTCTTGTGGCCCCAGGGCACTTATCGAAGCGGTCAACTGAAATAATTACATTAAGAAATCACCTAAATATTCGTTTTTCATAGCTAAAATGATTACAGAACTAAATGCACGTGATATCGAAAAGAACTTGAAAACAGTACAAATCTAGCGAAACTTATAACATATGAATCACAAACTCTCGTAACCTTATAACCTTAAGCAAAGTAAATTGATGCTTACCAACGTTCACGGGTCTTGATTTCCTAGAGAATTTTGCTCTAACTTGTCTTCTAGTTTCCAACAGATCTTGATCTCAAGGGGTCTTAAGTAGAACTGAAAAGCGAACTATGATCTATACTTATCTATAATGCGGTAATCAAGGCGGTAACGTAAATCAAACCACAAAATATTTCATGACATATTCTGATTCTAACGGAAGCGGTAAAATTCATCATTAGCGGGCGGTACTTGAAGTTGACTTCAGGATGCAAAGAATAAACGGGCCACCCGACGACTGACGCTATGGCCATCATATGAATCAACGGTTCCTACTCTTTATCCTCGCATGTAGCCACTCCTTCGGCCTTTACTACATCAATTTTAGTTCCAACGTCTGTAATAGCTTTGTCACCACTCGCTGTCAAAGCAACCGAAAATAACACAGACTCGGGAATCTCTGTGAACTCAGCAGTCCTTTTAAACACTTCATGAGTCGCGCAATACTCTGCATTGAAATAAAGTTCACTGGCAGCAAGAAGTCGTAAAGCAGTACTTCTGGATTCATCTCCACATAAGTGGAGTTGAGTGAGCAATTTCCATTTCCTCCTGCTTGAACTGCAATGCGATGTCCAGGTTCATTATCAATATCTGGAATCAAGCTAGTTCCAAGGACTTCCTACGGTAACTTGGCTAAATCAACGTTTTCAGCATTCACAACTTACGATGGATTTAAAGTTCCAATTAACCTATTGGGCGAATCTGCGTCTCCTGCCCGCTCACGTGATTCCTGTAACTGATTCATTGTTTTCCCGGCAAGAAGCACATGGTGTTTATCCCAATTTTTGGAAGAAGCCGCTGAAACAATATGGCGCCTAGTAAACACGGTGATCGAAGTATCGAAGTATATTTTTTGGTAAGAATTAACAGTGTGTGAAACCGATTTTCTTGTAGTATTTACTCATTATTTTAGTGGGAAAAGAAAGGTGAGTCTTGTTCTAGGTACCAGTTCCAAATGATTTCATCATATAAAGATTCAAATACAAAAGTTGTCTACTGTTTATTCTGGGTTATCGGACAAAACGTGATTTGCCAGCTGGCGACCAGTTCTGAAAATCTAGTCGCCAGCACTCTATTTTTGGTTGCATTGGCGACCAGTGAGTTGCAATTTTTTCCAGCCCTGTAATCAACATGCTTATATCCACGCACAAACAATTCATATGCTTACTTCTTTTTTTCTGCACCTCTCGTTGCTAATGAAGGCAATCCCCCAGTATTACATTGCGCATTCTTTCTGCGCATACATACATAGATACATACATACATAAACTTTATTTTCTCTCGAATTTCAGTGTAGCTTGCAAGAGCTAATATCTTCGAGAAAACATAAAAGGAAAGTATTGTATATATCTATACCAAACAACTAAAATACACAGTAGTTTACAAATATATATTATGTATTACATATCATTAGAAAGTTTAAACAGCAAAAGTGAAAATAAGCGAAAAGCGACTACACAAAGATACGGCCCTGGATTTCCCTCTTAAAATCTGTAAATGCACTCACACGGATAGAGTCCGGCAGTGTGTTCCATAGTTTAGGTGCGAAGTAAAAAAACGAATTAAGGCCATAACTGGTTGTTCTAGGTTTTCTAAGCGACAGTATGTTATTACCGCCAAGATTATAAGAAGAGGACCGAAGTGAAAACATATCTTTCATATAAGCTGGAAAATGAGGGACAAACAGGCTCTTATATAATAATGCAAGAAATTTCTGAACACGCTTATTGCATAAGGAATTAGTGTTGACCCTAGTGAGAAGGCTATCATATGGAGACAAGTAATCCCCAAGTACAAGTCTAAGTATTCTCTTATTTAGCGCCTCTAGCTTATCCGTATTTCACGTCCCACAAAAATGCCAAACCGAAGAACAGTATTCAAAATGCGGTATAATGTACGCTTTGTGAAGCTTAAGTAAGGTGTCCCTGGGTATGAGTTTTCGAAAGCGCAGCATGGCATTAAATTGATTATTGATCCTTTTGCATAAATTGGATACGTCACTAGAAAAATTGAGCCTATTATCTATTTCCATTCCAAACATCTCTAATGTGACCTTTACTGGGAAGGAAAAACTATAGTCCGTATCACCAAGGACTAGACCCTGATGCTTGCTCTCATTAACTAACATTCCATTTTCATGGTACCAGTGATTAGCCACCTTGACACTATGAGATACGCATGCATCTAGAGTCGCTGGATAGACGTGGGAATAATATATCTGATGATCATCTGCATAAGCGTTCAGCTTGGCCGTCTTGACTTGGAAGAAGAGATCGTTGATAAAAAAGTTAAACAGCATTGGACTCAACACACTCCCCTGCGGGACCCCACGTCTGATGCTTTTCCAGGCGAAGCAGGTGTCCCCAATCTTGACTCTCTGAGATCTGCCTGAGTAAAGCTTAACTTTTGTCATCCATACCGTAGGCCTTGAGCTTGGAAAGGAGGAGTGGATACTGAATAACGTCAAATGCTTTGGAGAGATCCATAGAGACCACCGCAACGAGCTCCCCTCCGTCACGCATCATCCTCCAGTCTTCCGTCAACCTCAACAATGAGGTCTCACAACTATGAAACTTCCTGTAAGCGCTAATGAAGTCTGAAAGTATTTCAAGATAAAATTCATACATCTGCCCTGCCAGTAGTCTTTCGAAAATATTGTTCAGAGCGGGGAGTACAGTTACGGGCCTATAGTTGACCTTACAAAGCTCGTCGTCCTTTTTGAACAAGGGAGTCACCGTGCCCATCTTCCATTTTGCAGGATAACAGCAGTTTTCAATGGAATAGTTAAAAATGCTTGTAAGAGGATCAGCAATAGCAGCTGCCATGTCCTTCACCAGCCGTGGTGGGATCATATCGTGACCAGGCGACTTACGCACATTGATAAACGCACATTGCGCATAATACCTTGTGCCATTAGCATGCACACAAGGAAGTGCACAGAAAACTTAACAGGGATTCTTCATTGACATTTAGCTTCACATAGCAAAGAATAGTCATTTTCTCCTAAACGAGCTTGGTGACTGATCGTTTTTATGGTTAATTTCATTCTTTTCACCATCTTCTTTGTACTGTAAAATTTTGAACAAAATTATGCCAGAGAGAAAAGTTATGGGGAGAAAAGCATTTGTAGCCATCACTCATGGTCACAAAATTGAGTAACTTAAGCCAGTTATATCTCCTAAGCGACTTTGGTGAACTATTTATTTTACTGTACATTTCGAGTCATCATAATGAAGGAAACAATCAGGGAAAGTTTGAACAAATCTTACATCAACTTTTTCAAGAGAATCACCTTAAGCTCAAGTTCAATCACTTTCCAAAATACAGTTGAAGGAAAGAAAATCCGTTTCCCAGTCTGAATACTCTTTTTTGATCAAAGGATAACCTGGTTGCACTAGTATTGCAGTACTCAGCCAGTAACAAAAATTAGTCCAGTTGAGGACAAACTTAACGATATGGAAGTGCTCAAGGAGTGGACAAATAATAATCTCTGGGGCCTAAGGTTCTGTTAACTAGAAAAAGAGCTGAAACAAAACTTATGGAAAACACCTGTACAGCTTTCTTAGGTCTTTGCCATATTACTCCAAATGCAACAGAGATTTTGAGATAGATTTAGAATCAATGTCAATACAAAGGCTGCTTAGAAATTGTAAAAATAGAAGAAAAAGCTTCACCATAGAAGTAGGAATGAATGAATTTACTGGTAATGACATGGGCATAGGCTGTTTGCCTCAAATTCAAGCTGTACAGCCCCATCTGAAAAATTTGCAAAGTGACCCTAAATAAATAAAATGTTTGAAGGGAAACACATGGAAATCTGTCAAGCACACTTTAGGCAAAAATTATGGGATGCATGGGCCTATTTGGGAAACTAGAAGAAACTACAAGAGCACATGCAAACCCTTGTAGCACAAACACACTGCCACCAGCTACAACTATGTGATTTTTTTGCACAAGGTTTTCCTAATTAAGCTCACATGTGACTTTTTTTGTGACCTGGAGATCACATGTAATGGAAAAACTTTCATCAGGGTTTCTGACAGGGCGTGGTGGTGTGGGACTGCACAATTTGGTGAGACCCACACAACATCGCACAATTCTGAAAATTGACAAAATCCCACACGATAGAGGCCAAAATTGTTGGAATGATAACTCAATTAGACATTCTTATCGCCAACCATGATTTCTAAATACTTTTTGGACCATTTCACCTTCGAAAACAACAAAAGAAATTGCTCATGCTCCTCCATAACTGAAATTGAGCAATTGAAAATATCACAAAGGTGTTTCAAACCAGTGGAGTGGCCCGGGCAGCACTCTCAACGTTAACTCCCCTTCTGTATCAAATGCCTGCTTACAAAACCTCAAATGAATACCAGATGATGTTTTGCACCTTAATGGTATGATCAATTATCTTTGTTGTTTCTTACCCAACCTGTCTGACATAATGAAACCACTTCGTGACCTCACACACAAAAACACAGAATGGCCTTGGTCCAACGTCCAAGAGAAGGCTTGGAGCAATGTGAAAACTCATCTGCCTCTGTCCTGTCCTATTACAGACCTAGCAAATCATTAGAGGTGCAATGTGACAGCAGCCAGAGTGGTCTTGACACAGCCCTCATGCAAACTGGGCAACCAATTGTCTATGCAAGTAGAGCGTTGACTAAAACTGAGACTCGATACGTGCAGATTGAGAAGGAAATGCTAGCTTTTGGCCATGGAGAAGTTTAACGATTACAGTTTTGGAAGGAAAACGAGCCACTGCAATCCATTTTGAAGAAGCCCTTACACCGTGCCCCAAAAGAGATTGCAAGGCATGATTATTCGCTTACGGAAGTATGACCTAGCGGTGAGATATAAAGAAGGACACGAGATGTTCTTAGAAGACCCTCTTTCAAGAGCCTTTCTTCCAGCTAGCAAAGGAGAGGAATCAGAATTTGAGACACTCAACATGATGAAGTATTTGCCAGTATCAGAAGCAAGACTAAGTCTCTTCAAGTGTTTAAGGCTGTGATTCAGAAGGGTTGGCCAGAGCATAAAAGCGACCTTCCTAACCTCATTTCATCTTATTTTAACATGCGTGACCAGATGTCTGTTCAAGATGGCCTCATCTTCAAAGGTAAGCAAGTTGTTGCTCCACAAGCTTCTGGAAGCGAGCTGTTGAGAAGAATCCATAATTCACACCTGGGGTTAATGGTTGCCTAAACAGAGCATGTGAATATTTGTATTGGCCTGGGATGACCGCAGATATTAAGAACTATGTATCTGCTGCCGAGGCACATCGAGAGTATGAGCGTGGTCAACCCAAAGAAAGCAGGATGAGTCCCGAGACTCCAAATTGGCCTTGGCAACGTGTTGCAGCTGACCTGTTCGAACTTGAAGGGAAGAGCTACTTGGTTACCTCTGACTACTACAGTGGTTTCTTTGAGCTGGATGATTTGAAAACTACCCTGTCAGTAGCTGTCATCAGAAAGCTGAAAGCTCACTTTTCTCGACACGGAGTTCCAGAGCAGCTGATAACTGATGATGGTTCCCAATTTACATCACGTAATTTCTTAAAGTTTGCTGCAGAATGGGACTTTGAACATCTTATTAGTAGTCCCCACCACATCCAAAGCAATGGTAAGGCAGAAAGTGCGGTAAAAGAGGCAAAGAAAATCCTCAGAAAGACCAAGATGAGTGGATTGGACGCATTTCTTGCCTTGCTCGACCACTGCAATACCCCACCTGCTAATGCACAAGTCAGTCTTGCTCAGCATCTGTTCAACAGAAGAACCAGCAGTCTTCCAATGTCCGCCAATCTCCTTACCCCGTACACAATTACAGACGAGTCATGTCGAGGTAAACTTAAACAACGGCAAATGCTGACAAGTGCAGTACTACAACGGAAGTCCTGTTGACCTAGATCCTTTGAATGGAGGAGATACAGTGAGGATAAAGCCATTTCAGTTGGGCAAGCGAGAGTGGCAAAAAGGAATTGTGCAAAATTGCCGCGTGGTGTTGTCCAGCGCAACTGCATTTACTGGCAAAAGACAAACAAGCCTTTACCATCCTTGTCTGACACTGAGATTCCTGAGCAAGTTGATCCACAGTTGGACGAATCGCAGTCATCACCTGTTCCTGATAAAGTCAATTCACCCTCGCCAGCTCAAGTGGATGTATTGCCGAACAGCCAAGAGGTGTCCCCAGATTCAGCGAAGTTTGGCGACAAGCCAATGCTACAAAGATCTGAATGCATCCGACGGCCACCAAAGCATTTGAAAAACTTTGTTTTATCAAAGCCATGACTAATAACCTGTTTCTATACTGTAAACAGTTAATAGAGTTTGTTTGTCGATAAGTGTTCATACGGTCTCAAGTAGCCTATTATCACAAAAAAAAGTATTTTTTCTTTTTCATACAAAAGGGTGTCAATACCATGCATAAAACTTTTACAGTAGCACCCAAGTGACAGTTGAAATATGCTTAATGGTTTTTTGTTGTTTGTTACCCATTCTACGTTTCCAGTAAAGTTTCCCCGTTCTCGTAATGTCCGTTTCACTTGTTATTACATTCCTACTATTACTATTACTATTACAACTAGTGGAGGGATGGGGAAGGAATGCATAAGATACCATAGTCCACTGGCTGAGCTGATAGCCGCCAAGAAAGGAGAACGATACTCGCAAACAATTTCCTGGATCCAAGCAAGGACATCCTTTGCACTCCTTCGGTCTGCCCTGGTTTGCCTTCGATGATCGCAGGTGAAGTGCCGTACCGTGTTTGACTACAACAATTGTGATATTGAAATCGCAGCTGCCGAAAGGAGCCATTGACATTGTTTAGTGTTTCTTAGCAGCCTTGTATATAGGGTTTTAGATTTGCCATTCGCCTTTTGCTTGTCTAGTTTTAGATACTTTTAGATTTATCAGATTATTAGATTTTGAATTTATTCAGATTTTAATGTCGTCAGCAAAAAAAGAGACAAACACCATTCCCCATTTAAAGTAATTGATAGAATTGTTGTAAAAGTTTGCAGAAATGTTTTAATAAAATTTCATTATTGTTACCATTACTATTCCTATTGCTATTACTTCCCAGTCTAAACAGACAGTTTGCATAATGTAATACATGTGTGTATGTATGTAGAACTAGTGTAACTTCTATGCATACCAAATGACGAGCCTGGGTACTTATCATGTTTGACTTTCAGTTGTGCTTACCTGCTCATGCTCATATTCAGACTTCAAGAAGGAATAGTCGTATCTGAGTTTGTTGAAAGCACTGCAAGTTAAAAAACATGTAACCACAATGCAGTTATTTACAAGAATAATACAATGACAACTTCAAAAAGTGAGTCATCTAAGCATAGGCTTACCATCCTTTGTCTGTGTGGTGGACTGCATTGTTAAATGGCCGTGTTGTTTATGAATTTCAATAGCCATTCTGAATAATGCCATATAAAGGGCTCTTTAAACAGATAAAAATAAAACAAATGTGTTCCAAAATATGAACATTGTTTTGTTGATTTGAAGCTTGCAACAGCGGTTTTGCAAAGTTAGAGTTTGATTCACTCAGGAATATACAGCTGATGATTGAAAGAAGACAATGCTTCCAAGTTCCAGACCTGTAATTATCAACCTGCTTGGAGCCCCCCCCCCCCAAAAAAAAACAACAACAACAACAGCATTTAGCCTTGTTGCTTTGACAAAAGAATCCCAGCTTTTGAAAAAGTAGTCCTCGTAATACGGTTTGGCCAAATTGAGTCTGAAAATCGAGCCCAAACTTTCAAATATGGCTGTAGCTTTCTTTGACCTGGATGCCATCCTAACTCAATGGAATCTCAAGATTACAGATTTCCATTAAAATCTGAATTAATTTGTGAGCGACAAACTGCTGCCCTTGCTATCCCTACCTGAGACAATTTGTCTGTGACAAAATATTCTCTGGGTCAAAAGTAATTCAAAAGTCTCGTCTTGTTTCCTTGATTAAAATTAAGGTTATAAATTTGAATACATGTCCCGGCACTGCTGGTATATGGAGGTGTCGGAATGTATATTCATGATACCCTTGTGGTGTTAGAAAAAACTTCTACTAAAGCCTTTCAGGCAATGTGGATAGAAATTAATTTCCATTGTGAGAACAATGTTACTTGTGGGATACTCTATAGGCAACACAATTCTCCAGACTGCTTTCAATCTTATTTTGATGAGGCTGTCGATACACACACACACATACACACACACACACTAGCTAAAAACATACAAATTTGTAAACATTTCGATAACTACTGAATCTACCTTAAAACCAGATAACGATTCCGGATTCGACATGTACAATATATCTTGGCAAATCGTTCCATTTCCTTACAATGCATATAAAGAAAGAATATTTGTAAGAATTACAAACCATGCTTTTGAAGTAAAGTTTATAGACGTGGTTAGCTCATGTATGAGTACTTTTGGCAAACTCAAAAAAGTCTGGGAAAGAGAGATGATTGATACCAAAAACTATCTTATAACATTGAACCAAAGACAATTCCCCTCTCTTCTCTAGTATTTGCCAGTTCAATAAACTACAACATGTGCTCATAACTCATTTCACCCATTTCCGCTTTATGATATCTAACACCATACTTGCCTTATTTACCATTGCCAACACATGCTTACCCCAGGACATGTCAGAAGAGATGGTTACCCCGAATTGTTCCTTGGGGCACCCAGACTTCACCGATGACCGATCCAAACATGTTCCCCTAATAACAACGCATTGCATTCTGTTTGTCAAGAAATATAAGAAACAAACATTCTGTTTGTCAAGAAATTTGTCTCCATCTCTTCCCTACTACTAATAAATCCACTTGAGTATATAATAATTTAGCCACACTTATTGACATCTTTACAAGTGATCTCAAACAATTTCTCGTTAGTGGTAACAGTGTCTGATTTAACTGATCACTTTCCTTTTGTTTCGTATTTCAAGTCATACTATTAATCAAGCGCAATCAGTTCCAGTAAACTTAAGGGATTATTCTAGTTTTTCACCAGACAATTTAACAACTTTACCAAATCAACTGGAATTTTATCACTAAATACATGTAGCAACCAAGACATCAATAAATTATTTTCTCCTTTTTACAATAAGCTTAATAGTCCAGTTAATAAGCACATGCTATTGAAAACGTTTTCACGTCACAGGGCAAAGCAGTTTTCCAAACCATGGATCACAGAAGGTATAAGATGATCAATCAACATTAAGAACAAACTGTTTCTATCAGGTATGTCAAGAAATACAAGTTTTACTGGAATCATATTTTGGCTTTAACCTGACTAAGTGAAAAGCTTTACTTTTACTGTTATTTTGAATCTAAGCTATTCAGCACGAAGAAGACCTGGGAAGGTATTAACAACTTGCTAAGTAGAAGGAGGAATTGCAAATCGACCTAATTGGCTAACTCAATGTTGTACCCAATTCAAATCTCCTGGGGTTAAGATTCTTTGTTTCTTGTACTTGCACTATAATGTAGCATTCACATTTAAATGATATGGAAATGATTGCAACAAAACGTTTTATTCCCGAAGGATTTGAATTGGGTGCAACATTGATTAGCCGATTTGGTCTAACGGTTTTTAAACTCTAGGAACCCGATAACACTGGTTTAACACAAATCCTTTTCGAATGGCCAATATTTTTCCATGTTGCCCTTGTCACCACAACATTTTGCTGATTACTATCACCATACTAGCACATAAATTATTTTTATTTTGCGTTCAGTGACCACTTGCGAGGCAGAACCTGAAGTTCTGGCCATGTCAAACAACAACAATCATGGTCTCTTTTCTTGTCCAACTCCAGTTTTAAAACCTGCTGGTGCTATTCTCTTTCATCTTTTGGCAAATATATTCAATGCTTCTATACAGCTACAAAGTACCCCTCCTAGCCAAAACTTGCCATTTACAAAGACCATGACATATTGGAACCAAATAATTACAGACCTATCTCACCACTTTCTAAACTCAACAGGGTTTTTGAAAGACTTGTGTATACACGTCTAAAATCTTAACTACAGGGCCTGTGTCACGATAATGCACATGTGCTCTCTTGTGCACATATTTCTAGCTCATATCAAAATCTTCAGCGATGTATAGCTTCCAATGTTCATCCTTCCATCTTTATTTTCCCTGCTAAACAGGGCAGCTGTGAAGCAAAAATAATCTCCAGCCGCTTTGTGTCCCTCCCGGTAAACAAACACAAATTATAATTGAATTCTGTTTAATTCATCATCCAACTTCCATTTGCAACTAATTTGTGTCAAAAACCAATTCGTCAAGCTTTGCAGAAAGACTGATCAAAGTCTAATGTACATTCCCTCATTAAAACGTTCAAGTGTCATACAAACAGAACAGATGATGAAGTATCTAATTTCAAAATACATAAAAGTTCTCACTTCCAGCATTACATAATGTTCATGACTGATGTTCACCTATACCTGCCCGATATGCTGTTCAAACCTTCAACTAATGACAAAATTGATTTTGGATGCCATTATTATAATTTTCAGGGCCTCATTAGGTCAATGGAAAAGGATTTTGAGAAAGTCCATTGGACCAGAAATCAAATCACCACACATCTGCAGCAAAGTGACCCAGGCCCTAGGTAGAGAAGAAATTGTTGTTCCATCCCAGAATGGTTTTCATGACACTCTACTCGACCTGCAAGGCTTGATATTGTTGACACTATTCAAAACAATTTTGACAAAAAGTTACTTGTTTTTATTTACTTCATTGATTTGAGAAGGGAATTTGATATGGTAGATCTTGAAGTACCACACAAGGATTTACCCTTCAGGTACTATGATATTGTTTTGATTTGTTGTTTGCCCTGCAGTTTTATGGATAGTTTCTTTCAGTTGTAGTGTACGGTTTTGCATTTTTCAAGCATAGAATAAATACCCCAGATGTGATCGGAATGTGGTAGCAAATCAGCTAAAATCGTCCCTTTTTATCTACACAGTTCACAAGCTATTTTTAGACCCAAAATTCAAGGACTTTTCAGATAGATAGTTTGTCGACAATAAAAACGTAGCAGCCAGTTGGCTGAATTGTGTAATTATTTACAAAGAATAAATTAACTATTAAAACAATATAACACTATTTACAAGTTGGATAAGAATTACAATTAATGAATCTAGGGCTTAAAAACCTAAGGCTAAAAATATATATGTCGGTGCAAAATGTACTTAAAACTACGAATTAATATATTTGCTCATTACTGGGACAAAAGATCTTTTACAACAGTCTGTGCAAAAACGTGGCAAGGTGAGAGTACGCAAGTGTCTAAGATTGTAAGAGGCCTTGTGTCTTGGGGGGACAATTGCTAAAACGCTCGTCATTTAGAATTGACTGAAAGAGTTTTAAGACAGTGATTCACATCTACTCTGTAGGGTTTTAAGGTATCAGCCACCCTTCAGGACCATCTGCGCGCGGATCGTTAGTTGTTTTTATAAAAACCCCTATAAACCATATCTTTTTGAAAAGCTTAATAATTCCAGATTATGGATTTGAACTAACAAAAACTATTGACTTAAATGTGTTTGGAAATTGGAACGCTTTGTGTAAAAGTACACGTCTCTATAAATCATGCTCCACTCCCGCTGGAAATAAACGGAAGAAAACAATTAACACCGCATTGGCTTCTCAACACGTTCCACTAAAAAACCGTGTCTGCGAATTTTAATACTCCTTTTGATTTTAAAGCTAGAGCTTTTTTTCCACAGGGAGTGTTGACTAATTGCCTTCCCTAACTTCATTTGCTAATAAAAGAGAAACAGACGCACTTGTCAAAATCTGAGACACGGTTTTTTAGTGGAACGCGTTGAGAAGCCAATGCGGTGTTAATTGTTTTCTTCTGTTTATTTCCGGCGGGAGTGGAACATGATTTATAGAGACGTGTACTTTTACACAAAGCGTTCCAATTTCCAAACACATTTAAGTAAATAGTTTTTGTTAGTTCAAATCCATAATCTGGAATTATTAAGCTACAGCGATCCGCGCACGGACGGTCCTGAAGGGTGGCTGATACCTTAAGGCCAAAGCGGGCAAGATTATCACAATAACTGTGCCCTGGAGAAATAACATTAAGCGCCCACTTTTGAATTCTCTCGAGATCCTCGCTGAGATAGCTACGTAGGGCGTGGTGGAACACGGGCGCACAGTACTCAAGTAACGTTCTTACACAAGTACAATAAAAATTCGCAATGTCTAACAATGGGACACCGGCCTTTTGCAGAAGTACTAGAAAGTATAAACGTTTGTTTGCTTTTGTTATGATTTCTCCTATGTGAGTATTCCAAGTTAGGTTGTTCGATATAGTTAGACCTAGGATCTTAGTGTTCTGAACAACTGGACCAAGGACCACATTTTGAAATTTCAAGGACCCATTTTTTATTTACATTGAGGAATTTACCCTTGAAAATGGTCTGACAATACGATTCTAGCTCATTTTCCATAACGTACATGTGTGAAAATAATGCAAAGGCACTGGTAACCATTCTCAACCCACAGCTTATCACATTTGTATGACATAACTTCAGCAGCTGATTAGTTTTACTGAAGTTTTGGCTAAGATCTCATGTATATACCTACCATGAGTCCCCGCACTGAAACTCTCATTTTACTCTATTAGGTCTAAGAACTTGCTTTACTGATTAGCTCTAAGCACTTGGTAGGGTTAAGAACTGATTTAGACTGCTTAGTTTTAGAATTAGGCTTTGTGTGCGAGTGTATATCCATGAGATCCTTGCCAAAGTTTTCAAAGATTGAAAATACAGGTCAATAAAAATTAAAGAACTTTCAAGGATCAAGAACGAATAGCAGAGATTTTCAAGGACTTTTAAGGCCTTAAAAATGTACTCTCAAAATTTGAGGGTTTTCGAAGGTTTTCACGATGCACATGAACCCTGTCTGTATCTTTACACGGAAATCCTTGTGCTGGGTTTAGTGAGTACTTGTTTGTACCACATAGAAAAGAACTTTTGAACTGTCATTTTTCCTTGAAGCATTATTTCTAGCAGGCCCTTTACCATTTTTTCTGATTGAACAGAAAATTTGTATAATCAAGTGTTGTTTATTTCAGCAGAATTTGTTGCACAATCTTGAAATGCTGCAAGGTAATTGGGAAAAAGTTATTGTTTTGCACAGTGATCATTAATGAGCTTTTCTATTTCCTCTCCAAATTTAGTTTGATTGGCCGAATTCATATTAGAAGACAGAAAACTCGTCACAGACAGAATTCCGTCAGACAGCGAGTACTGTCTGATATGAATTTAAGGGCGGTAAACCGTTTTATGTAGTAAGACAAAAACAAGACACTGAAAGGAGCTTAGGGCAATAAGGCCAGGTTGAAAAGGAGGTGCCATTTTTTTTTTACCCAGGAAAAGTTGATGGCTTTCTAGTTCAAGTCTTTTCACTGGGTGCAAGCGCAAAAACATTGTCTTGATTTTCAGGTCTAATGTGAAGTTAACACGGTTTTCTGTCTCAGATGAATTTCCTGTCTTAGTTTCCCGTCGGTATAGATGGAAAAATAGACAAATATAAGATGGGAAACTAGTTGTTAACTGGATTCATATGAGACAAGTTTCCTGCCCAAAACAGTTTTCCATCTCTTATATGAATTCAGCCATTGTAGCAACAACTTTTTGTCTCATAAAATGTCATTGTAATCACAAAAGTAAGCAGTAGTCAGTAATCTTTGTGGCTGAAGTGTGTAGCAGCTCTGTTGCTGCATTCTCGTGGAAGCTGTTCATTAAGTACAGTTTGCACTAGAGTACTGAACGAGATATTGACTGATTGATCAGTCAACAGATTTATGGAGAAGTTCTGACAAGCTACAGCACTATTACAAACAAAATCAGAAATGTTCAAATAAAAGAAAAAACATGAATGTGTTGAGGAGAACATGACATTGCATTGCATTATGTTTTGCAAACACAATGAGTGACAGCTGTCAAGTGCTGTTCTAGCAGGATTTTAAGAATAAGCTAATGGCGTCGTTGTATCGTTGTCGTGCTTCGCCATGATTCTGTTATTTCTGTGAAAAAATGTTGAGTTGTTATCCTGGAGTTCTTTTCTGTCATCGCAACAGAAAGTGCATTCTAGACTTAACGTGCAGAATCTTGGTTTAAATATCGGCCCGCACTGAGCTTTAAAGCCCACTGATGAGCCCATGGACGAGTTTCCCAATCATACAAAACAAAATAATGGCTTTTTTTTTCCTTTTCTTTCATAAAGGCATAAGAGATGCATGTTATGCTTTGGTTTGCAAGCCCATGTTGGTTGCTTGTGGACGTGTACAGAAGTTTCGGAAAGTTGACACCTGATGCAGGCCCTTAAAAGTTCTTTTAAACCTCTCACGAGACACGTGTTTCGTCTCTAGAGATCTGACTCGTCTCTAGAGATGAGACGGTCATCCTTAAAGAAGAGTCTCTCATCACACGAGAGGGTGGTGACTTACACATTGCACATTCAGACAGGCTATTTAAATTCATAACAGGGCCATTTAATAACACAGTCCACCACACAAACAGAGGACTGTAAGCCTGTAATGTAATGTAAATGATTAGACATGATTTCATGAATCACATTCTAAAGATGATAAATATGTACACTACCACATTTGGTAGATTTTAGAGGGGACAATTTCAAAAACATGGTTGAATACAGTTAAAGCAAACACCTCTTACAAGCACCCACATCAACGAAGAAACAAGTTTTCTAAACCCACCAGCCAAAAAAACTCTAGTTGGAACTGCATCTACAGTGATCAAACTGTTTTAGAGCTCATATTTTAATATTATCCTCACTTTTAAACTCTCACACAACTGAACACTCAACACATAATCCCACAACAATTTTGTCAACTTGAAATGCACACCACATTGACGAGCAGCCATTTAGCAAACTTGTCAATCCCTTGGAAACTGATTCTGACCAGACAACTCTAGACCATAGAACCCACCATTTTGTTTACCCGCTCCCCTTGAACTGTGCTCAACCTTTACCATTTCCATAACCAGTTTTTGCACTGTTCTATTATGATCTACTACTTAAGCACATAAGGCCTTTCAAAGTCATCAGCACACGCTTAACAAATTTCCACCATAAAGCGCTTAGACAGCCAACACACTTTCTTTGGCTTTTGTTTAGATGGATGGACGGGTGGATGGATGGGCAGACAGGTGGACGGAAGGGCAGATGGATACATACTCTATTCAGTAACATCACTGCAGCCAAGAGCTGGCTGAATTATGAAGTACTTTACAATGCCATTTCATTAAGAACGCTACTTATTCAGAATAAATAACTAGGATGAAATTATTCACATATGATACAACCACCGCTAGTATTTAAAACCACTAGTATTTAAAACTCTCTATGAAAGTTTATGTTAAGAAACAACGGCATTTCAACCGTTCGACAGTCATTTTCAAATTGAAAGATAAAATTTAGCATGCGCTTAAATATATACAATCAATTATAAGAATGCTAATGAGATACTGACTAAAACTCTACAATATTTA
>BLFK01000231.1:163758-193758 GCA_014634185.1 Astreopora myriophthalma | reverse complement strand
GATGCTTCCCATCTTCAAAAGTGATGACTCTTCCTTGTTCTCTAATTACAGGCCTATTTCTATTCTTCCTTGTCTTTCCAAGGTCTTCAAAAAACTCTTTTACTTCAGATTGTCTGGATTTCTTGAAAAATTTGACATTCTTGGTCATCATCAATATGGCTTCAGACCACACCATTCTACATTTTTTTTTTCGTTTCTATTTAAAAAGAATATGGTGCACATTTTTCTTTCATTGCATTATGAGAACCTTTCTTTGACAATCCCTGCTTTTTGTAAGGAATGCTACATTTTGTACACTTCAATCAATGATATCTATTTTCCACGTTTGGAATGCGTGTTTGCATTACATTCGACAGCAAATTTTTAAACTATAATTTAACTAAGGAAACTATTTATTTTGTTAACGGTCCACTATTACTCGCATTTAAAACTGACTGATGAGCCTCAGAGAGGTGGATCAAGGAGAAAATGATGTCATTTACTCACCAGTTTAAAACTGCAGTGTGTGAATGCTTATTATGCTTATTAAGTATGGAGAGCTTGGAAGCCCAAAATGCCCCTGCTGCATGCTGCATACCAAATCATTTGTGCACACCAGTTTAATGACAGCATTTTCTCCTTGATCCAGCTCTCGCAAGATTTTAAGGTCAGTAATGGCAAACTATCAAAAAGGAAAATTTTAGTTCAAATAAACGAGTGAGTGAGTTGTGAGTGTGGCAGGTTCAAAAATTTTTAAAGTGTACCTAAAGGCAAAAATGATTCATTTTTGGTTCGTAAGATAATTCTTTGGCAAACATACTTCACCAATTTCACGTCAAAATTTTGCTTTTTATGTGTTGCACTAGCTATGTAAAGTTAGCAAAAGTAGCCATCATATGGACCCCTGAACATGCCATGAGAGGCATGGGTCTATTCTTGATTTTACATCACAAACTGCTTTGCATTCAAATTTACAAAGGTTTGTGATGCAAAATCGAGAATAGACCCATGTCTCTCACTGCTCAGTTGTGGGTCCAAATAATTGCTAGTTTTGCAAATTTACATATTTTGTGGGGCACGTAAAAGCAAAATTTTGAGGCACAAACGGTTAATGCTGATCAAACGGTTAGTGCTGACCAACAAATGTTGCAGCTCTTGCACAACAAATGTTGAACGGTGTGTCATGCCATGTTGAATGTTGAAATAGGCCATTCAACTTGTTGAACTTTGGTGAATGAAAATAGAGACAAGCTCTATTCCATTCAACAAGTTGCCGAACATCATTCAACATTTGTTGAGCAACAAATGTTTCACAATGTTGAACCGTGTGTCACCAGCTGTGTATTAAAAACCAAAAAATATTTCATTTAAGGTGCATTTTGAGAAATTAAATTCAGAACCTTGTAGAATATGTTCAGTTAGTTCAGAGAGGCAATTATCACTTCCTTTTCCTTCAGTGGAAGCTTGTATATGGCTTATCTCCTCCTTTTCTTTCCTGGCAATTCTCCACAAATGTGGTGGACAGTGGCAGCATACACAACAGCTGTACGCTCTCCATCTAGGGTAAATGTGATGTCCTGTGTGTTTGTCGCTGAGGTAAAAGTTGCTTTTAAAACCTGCTGATCCCTCAGTACCTTTTAGCCAGGATTTGAGAACTGGGCATCCACAAAAGCCCCAACCCCTATGGGGGTCTGCGGGTATGGTCCCCAGGAAAAAAGAACAAAAACATTTTCTCCAAAAAGTGGGCATCCAGGATGCCCAGCAGGGCTCGAGACTAACAGCAGCCAACTAACCACAGACTAGTAAAAATTCCATTTTGGCTGGTGTTTTTTGCGCTTCACTAGCCATTTTGGCTAGTGAAAATTTGTGAGCACTGGAACCCCAGAGGAAACCAATTAAAAGTTAATTTCGAATTGTTCACAAAACGAAATTGAGTCAAAGTGTGCAGAATTTAAAACATCGGCCGTGAGAAATATCATATATATAATTTATTGGCCGAGACAAGAACTTTAAATTACTAATTAAAAATGCCAAAGGATGATTGACTTTTTTGTTTGTTTTTTTCCCTTAGTAAAAAGCGACGAACGACAAATGAACTGCTTGCCGCTAATGATTAGTCATGCTTGAAATCATGCTGAACCCTAGGGATCATGTTTCATGCACGCAGCATTTGGAGGTCACATACTTTTTCAAAAAATTAAAAAATCGAAGTTGTTCGAAAATTTGAATGATGCCTATGTTTGCAACTTGGAAATAAAGTTAAGATGGAACAAATTATTGTGTTCATGAGAAATCGTGAATCGGCATTTTGAAAGAAAGGAATGTTTTTCGGCGGCGAGTTGCAAAGTTCTGTGAGAATTTCTCACGGAAGCGAAAACTTCGGTTTTCGTTGTTGAGCGACGCCTATATAATTATAACATCGATCCCTATGTTTGCAACATATAGAGTTAAGGTGGAACAATTGTTTTGTTTGTGAAAATTGTGAATCGGTATTTTGAAAGTAAAGAAAGTTCTTCGGTGGCGCCATTTCCGAAGTTTTGACGGCGGTTCTGTGAGAATCAAGGGCGTGAAAACTCTGTACTTGTCAGTTGTTCATTCAAAGCATACTGCAAGCACAGGCTAGCATTTACTTGACTTGAAGTGATGATGGATATTAGAGTTTATCTTGCGGGTGGAAAGGAAAAGAGCTCTGAAAAGAACACTGCAAAAGTTCACAAGAGGCCCAATGAAGAAGGCAAAGTTCCTCAGTCAAAACAAAAGTTTTTGCCATCATGGAAGACTGACTTTCCTTGGGTATACCATAGACATGGGGCAATGTTCTGCTTGGTGTGTGAGGAAAGGCCCAATTTATCAGATTCATCCTCGGCATTTGTTTCGGGTGGCTGTGTAAATTTCAGGTTAGATTCTCTGAGAAGCCACACAGGATCCGTTGGACACCAGAAAGCTGCAGATGCCATCCAAATTCCAGCCACCCACGAGAAGCAGTCATCCCACGGGCATTGAGACAGCTGAACAAAGAAGTCGATTCAAAGCTTGAAAAACTTTCGACATAGCATACTTTGTTGCAAAAATGGAGATGCCGTTTACAACGTATCCTCATCTTTGTCTACTAAAACAAAAGCATGCAGTTGACCTAGGACAGACTTACAGAAATGATAAAGCTTGCAAAGATCTTATAGTTGCCATATCTGACGAGTTTAAGAACGAGATTGGAGGGCAACTGCAAAGAGAACAATTTCTGGGGGTAATGGGAGACAGTGCAACAGATGTGGGTGTTCGAGAAGTTGAGGATGTCTATGTGCGTTATTTGAAAGATGGACAACCAGTGATCACAATTGTAGGGCTTAGGCCTTGCCCTAAAGCCAAAGCCCCGGTATCACTGAAGCTCTAACAATGCTATGAGCGATGTGTGTCACAACCGGAAGGAAAAAGTGGTCACCCTTGGCACTGATGGAGCAGCTGTTATGGTTGGAGAAGTAGAGGCCTGTAACCAGGGGGTACATGTGGTGCATTCGCACCCCCCCCCCCACAGGCCCCAAAGGTCTGCATTTTGATACTCAATATGCAAGTTAAGGAGTGCAGTCGGTTACAGTCAAAACAGGTCAAGCGTTCCTCTCACAACTGGATTAATAATTTCATTATTGCAAATTTGATTTCAGGAATCATTTCAGTAATCTGGTTGTTGGATGAATGATGCAAGATTCAAATCAAGCCTCAGTTCAGAACTCAAATTTTGATTGGATTATTGCTCACTTCTGGTGACAGGCTGGCGTGAGAATTTGACAGGTGTACCAATTTGCATAACCTGCCAAGGTCGCTAACAAGCGTGATTTGCCTTTCCTTTTAAATTCATTTCTCTGTCCAATCTTTGGAATTCGAAAATATGAATTGTCTCAAGTTTGAGGATACTGGTAAGATTACAGAAAGGTACTGTTGCTAGAAAAATCTTGTGCACTCACTTGGCTGTGCCTTATGAGTCCACAACAAATTTTGACCACTGCAATGACGCATACTCGTTGTCGATGAGAGTAGACCAAGCTAAACCACATTCAATTTGTTTTTTACCACAACAAATGAAAGAAATCTTTGCTAAGATTTGTTGACAATTGAAAACACCGACTCGGACTTGACAGTGCACGTGCTGCACTATGCAAATAAGCTACTTGTATGCATCAGACTTTCTTTCCATAACTTTTGCAAACTCGCTCATGCCCTGCTGCAAGAGAGGCAATTCATGTCTCAACAGGATCATGTGTGACTTCCGGTCAACACTTGGAAGCACTCATGCGCATTTCTATTAATGGTGTTTCTCCGGAGCATTATCACTCAGATTTGGCTGTTGCCCGGTGGCTTCATTCAGGCGAGGGAGCAAGGCGACCAAACTACAATGATTAACTTATACAGTGTAACTCTTGATAAAATAAGTGATGTAATTAAAATAAGTTGTCTTTTTCTAGTGAATTATCCAGTTTGTATTTAAACTACTGTGTTTTTTACTGTTGTATATCCAAAGTACGAATTTCGGATTAGTGCGTTTGAAAACACGTTCTAACGTCCAATTTCAAATTGTTAATAGCTATGTTAAATTTATACCAGTGTCTTTCTAGGTATTGTGAACTTCATTGACAATGTTTTTTATTTAAAAAAGCGTGATTAGTGAAGTCTGTTTTATTATAAAACTTTCAAATGTAAATCATACTAACTTCTTTCTAAAAAGCTAATATTATTGCACGTCAGTAGTATGGTGGCCGGTTCGATAAAAAGGTACTGAAACTGATAGACAGGATGAAAATAAAAGAACTAAGAGGTTGGGCTCACAAGTCTGGGAGAATCTTTTGTTCACTTCACAGTAACAAATGTCTGCGTCTGGCTAGTGAAAAATTTGTCTTGGCTAGTGGATCAAACCTGTCACTAGCCACTGGGCTAGCAAGCTGAAAAGTTAGTCTCAAGCCCTGTCCAGGCACCCTCCAGGCTAAAACGCTGGTTGCAATTGAAACACCTCTGCAGATTGACATCTCTTTCCAATCAGGCAGCCAATCCTTGTCAATCCAGCCAATCCTGGTGTCCTCATCCTCAACAATACAGTTGTCACAGTAGTAGGATCGGTGCCTCACCAAAATTTTTCTTGCTGGGGTAAGGACTTCACACAATACAACTTCCTTATCCCTTTCACTTCTTTAAACTTCCTTCCTTGCCTATTCCTGTCAATTGCACCTTCCCCAGCATCAACACAAGACACAGTGCTTCAGTCGAACAATGTTTGCTGTTGCGTTGAAGCTTGAGCCAGCAGGGTGTGAAAAGTTCTGCACAGAGTACTCATGCATGCTCTTGGCAGACTTGATTGTAGCTGTTCTGTGCAGGACTGCCTGACTAACTTTCTCCTTCACATGTCAACCTACAGCATCTTGATCTCCTTTACCTGGGAGGTTTCAAAGCAATTCTGCACGATGTGAAAGCCAAAGTTAGCAAGGGAACAAGAGAGGTCACAAATACAATGCTGGGATTTGTACTGGGTTGAACAACTATCAGTGAGTTTGTGCATCTTACTGACATTGCAACCAACTTTATTAGCCAAATAGCTGTGGATTTAGCACTTGTACCTTGCAGACACTGTCTTCCATGACCTCTTTATTCCGCTCTTTATTCATTAGATCCCAAGTGCTTCACCACATTTCACCCTTGATGCCAGAGCTCTCATGGTGGAAATTTATTTCTGCTCCTCCCGGGACTTAATTAATCTGCCCTTTATTAGTACTTTCCTGGTTCTTGGACTGTTAGCCAGTGTTCCTATCTCTTCAGCTTTTTCCCTGGAAGTTTATGGAAGTGTTTCTTTAACCTTGTCAATTATACGTGTACGTTTCCTTGATGTCCCTTTTTTTAATCCCTCGCTCACGTTTGAAGTTAATGTCACTTCTGTTGTCTGTTCTCCTCCTAACTGTAATTTTTGTTCACAATATTTACAAACTCTTTCCCTAGTTTGTTGCCGTACTTTCTCTCTTTTCTGCTCCAGCTCTGCTTGGGCAAATTCTCTCGGTTTCTTTGCCTTTTCTTCCAGCTCAGTGTTCTTTGTATCAGTCCTTTGTGCTGGCCATTTTAACAACTGAATTAATGAATGAATGAATGATTTGTTTACTCGCACCTCTCCCAGCCTATTGGCTGAATTACAGGTTCGTCAGCAAAAATATTATAAATACAATACATATAAATACTATCAATACACCAAATCATATGCAATATTCACGAGCTATATTTAACAGTCACAAAATTACGAAATCGGTCTGTATTAACTGCCACCGGGTTAGCATGCTTGGCAGATCTAAGTGAGAAGCTACAAGAGTGCGGGGCAACCAAGCCTGTCATTAGGGGGTACAAGGGATTACCCGGCTGGATATTGTGGATGAGCCGTACACAAGTTTCAACACGACAAGACTCCAGTGAACACAAACCAGAATGTGCCAGCGCATCCTCGTAATCTAACTCTGGAAAGATTATAGCTAAAGCGCGCTTTTGAACTTTTTCCAATGCATACGAATGGTACTGAGGGAGGTTAGAGAAAACTGCTGAGGCATATTCCATAATAGAACGCACTAAGGAGCAATATACCTGAACAATATCTCCCTCAGGAACACCACAGCCTTTTAACTTTCTAAGAGCATAGAGACACCTGCCAGCTTTCTTCACTACGTAATCGCAATGAATTGACCAAGAAAGATCCACAGTGATACACAGTGATAAACGCAAGTAGCTTAAAGGACTGAACTGCTTCAATACACATGCCTCCAACTGCAATAGGCTGCCACTCGCAACTATCATAACGACGAAAACTGACACGCATCTCTGCATTTACCCAGATTGAGTTTCGTGTTGTTACTTACAGCAAAATTATTGATCTCATTCGCTGTCTCATTAACGATGGAGAATTACGCGGTACAATTTCAAGCGCTGTCAAATTGTCAACAAACTTGGCCCTAGGGTCCCAAGATGGAATAAGGTTGTTAACCATGATAGCAAACAGGATGGGGCCAAGTTTAGTCCCTTGAGGGATGCCACCATTTAAGAACCGAGAAGATGACAATGATGTTGCTAAGGCAATGCGCTGGGACCTACCCTGGAGAAAAGCTGCAACGCATCTAACCAAGCAAGCATGCAGATTAAACTTAGAAAGTTTACTGAGTAAAACATGATTATCTATAAGATCAAATCCTTTTTGAAAATCGGTAAAGAAGAACCTTAACGAGCAATTACCTCTGTCATGGGCTTTGAGCGCCAAATGGAGCAGATATACAATAGCGTGTACCCTAGATTTACCCGAAACAGTGAACTGTTTAACATCCAGCTTGTCAATTATGGTGTGTAACATCCTAACTAAAGTGAAGCCCTCCATAACCTTCGCTACCTGACTTGTAAGTGATTTGGTTTGGGAAGGGGCCGCATGCATGCTTGTTTCAGTAGAGAAGGAAGACTACCTTCTCGTAAGGAGGCATTATAAATTTCACTTATCACAGGACCCAACTCAAACGGAAACTCCTTTAAGATAACATTAGGGATTCCGTCTGGTCCAGGTGCTTTCTTAATCTTGATGGACTGCAATGCCGTCACAGCCTCCCTTGAGGATACCAGGAACTCGTCAGGAACAACGTCGCAGACAATGTCACGCATATCAGCAGCAGAGAGGGGTGAAAACTCTGCTATCAATGCAATGAAGAAATCATTGATTCTCTCACACAAGGTGTCGACAGAGTCAATAGAGTTGCCATCAATAAACTGGTGATACCACTCATCTGATGCATTAGAAACCCCCCAAAATGTTCTTAATTTCCTTCCACCATCTCCGTATGTTTGAGTCTTTCATGTTCCTCACCTTTGTATCATAAAATGACCTCTTGCCGACCCTAATGGCTCTCTGGACCCTATTACACCATAATCGACACTGTCCTTGCCATGCCTGGCCAAGCACTGTTGTCTCTTAGCAATGAGTGTGTTGGGAATTAGATGCTTGCCTGGCAACACAATGCTTTCCCGGTAAAGCTCGCGCTAAAATCACTCAATCACGATAAAATTATAACTTTTGTATATTCTCCTTCACAACGCCCCGAGTTCGATTACAATGTTTTCTCTCTTTTTTTTTGGCTACAGTTATTTTCCGATGACAGATACAATGCCCATCCCTTTCCAGTCAACTAACAATCAACTCTAACAATCAACATGACATGCAATCACACGATTTCCGACAAGTGATTTAATTTTAGGAGATAGCCACGGTTTATCCATGCTGAAGATCTGGAAGGACCTAAGGGGCAAAAATGTATTTACAGCATCCATCAACACCCGGACGAAGAGGTCGAACTTCTCTTCGCAAGACTCCAGGGCAAAGAAATTTTCCCAGGAATGTGATGTAATCCACCTTCCAAAATCCCGTAAGCAACTCGCTCTAGTGTCACACCTCATAATTGTTGACTTAGTTGGCAGAACAACCTGAGGCGTTGCGCCCACAAGGACTCAACTCTTGGTTCACTCACCTACGTTCCACAACTTCAGCAATTTTCCTTTCACAGTTCTTTTGGTAGTATGCTCAATCTGTCTCTCTTTTCTTTTCTACTTTCCTTTACAGGGTGGCTTTCTTGAGTGAAAGCAGTGTGGGAATATGAATTCGTGTTTTTTTCAATCAAACTCTCCACCTTTTGTGTTTCTGAGTGAATAACTCCATGTGTTGTGATGCTCATAAACGCAGGACTGCTTTCGGTATTTTTATTCTTTTTAAACCATTACATCATTGCCCCCACCTTCCCAAAGAACCCGAAAAATACTTGTGTTGAATGCTCAGCAGGTGAAATTTTACGCAGTAATTTCGACAGGGAGACTGTTTATTTTAACTGCATTCTTTTACTGAATGGTCCGCCATTTCTTGGTACGGTTCCAGCCCTCAGAGAGCTGGATCGAGGAGAAAGTGACGTAATTTACGTGTGTGAGATTGCGGCGTATTTACTCAGCAGCACGGACGTTTTTTGCTTTCAGATTGTCAAATCCAAGTTCTGTATACTAATTAAGCCACATTCCATAATTCAGAATTTATCCCGGCTAAAAGCTCAACACTGAACTTGAAAGTGCAACATTCCTGAATTCCTGAGGCCATTTCCGAGTTCACGTCAGCCTCTTTTTGAAAGCGCGTCTAAGTGTGAAGTCTCTTATGAAAATGAGTTTTTATTCATATGCAAAGTAAAGCAAATTTACATCACAAAACTTTCGCACTTAGACTCGCTTTGAAAAAGAGGTTTACGTGAACTCAGAAATGGCCTATTGAAAATCCTGATTAGGCGATGCCAAAATCAGACAAATACATAAGTCAAGATTTTGCTGTAAGCCGCATTCCATACTATATCCAGCAAATGCTACCTGGAAGGATGGGCTTGCATTCCCTCGTGATCAAAAGTGTGAGAAAAATTCCATCCTAAAATCCTTTTATGCTTCATGTTTCGGATCACTTATGCAAAGACCAACAAGTTTGCATTTCCATTGGAATGAAAACACCAACACGCTTAAAACTTGTTGACTTTTAAATGCAAAATAGTCCACACCTAGTTTTAAAGACGTTAGGTGGTTCACGTATCTTTGCGCAGAACTGTAAGCCTGACGATGTTCTTAGAAGGAGGGATGCAATTCTTACAACACTGAGTGAACTTTAGTGTCACAGAGTACGTGGAAGTTGAGGCCCTCAAGTACGAGTGAGAAGTACGATCAGGAAAATGCATTTGCAAGGGTCTAATTTTAAACATATTCTGCGGGAGAGAGCCCCCAGACCCCCCTAAAAACTCAGGCCCTCTGGGCCTATATTACATGGCCTTTGCCCATGTGTTCAGATGTTAAGGCTGGTAATGATGAAGTTTCATCACCAAAATTAATGCCCACAAGTACAAAATGGGTAATAGTGTACCATCACAATGCAGGGGTAATCAGGAATTCATAAAGCTGTATTTATTGGTTCACATGGTAATGAAGAATACTCCAGGCGATTCATTTGCTTGGCCAGCAGGTGATCGCTTTGTGCATGTACATGTCCATTTCAGACCACACCATATAGATTTGTCATTTGCCCTCATGGTTTGTTTTGAGTAGCTTTGCTGCCTTTTACCCATTGCTTATCCTCTCCCACCCACCTCTCGGTTGCTTTAAAGGGGAACTGAAGACAAAAAATGAAGCATTTCTTATTTAAACTTTACAACATGCACAACAATGTTTTCAACTTTTTTCTGCCACATCCATCGTTTTTCCACCTAAAAAAATGTTCCGATTTTGGACCATCAGCATTGCGGCTCAGAATGGAGGAATCAATGGTCATTTTTGCAGCTTATGACGTATGATATGGGGAAGACATGCGAGAGTGTCCCATATGGAAGCAGCGTTTTGACTGATGATCGCATCCTCTATTAGCCATAATGGTGTATTGCTGTGCTGTTGGATATTCGAATGATTCCCGATTAGTCAATAAGGGGAAAGGAATAAGTTTCCACCATTTTCCCACAGAATATTCTCTTAAAAGAGTGGCCAGCAAAAATATCCTTTGTTGGCCTTGAGGTTATCAAAGATACTCATTTATGTTCCGATCACTTCAAGTGTGACTGCTTTGAACGTGATCTAAGAGCAGAACTACTTGGTTCGCAAGGAAAACGTACGTTGAAGCCGAGTGCTGTTCCAACAATTTTTTACCATCAACCAAGGAAAAAGCCTCAATTATCAACTGATAAGCGTCTTCAACAAAAAGCAGAAAGAGGTAAGAATTACAAGTTATAGCTACATGCAACTCAAAACTTTTACTAAGGAAGGCTAAGGAAGGAAAACTTACGCAGCTGCTGAACACTAGCAGGTCAGTCATGAAAATGTTTGTTTTGTTTGCAGTACATAGCCAGTGTCACTACAATCCCCCATGTTTCTCTTGTGGATGTTGTGGGACCCAGTACCGAACGTAACTCAGCAGTTGTTTGTATACCGGTAGAACCTAGTAATTTTAGTGAGCATGACCTGGCAGGTGGCTGCCTAAATTCCCATGGCATAGGTCACAATGATGAAGTTACGTTTGATTTGCCTTTGGAGGAACTTCAAATGCAAGAAAATGAAGGGAGCATACCTAATCATTCCAGTGATTTTGGCTGTCAAGTAAATACTCGAGGAGAACAACTTATGATGAAATTAACCGAGACCCAAACATATAAGTCGTCATTTGAAGTGATTCTCCGTGACCAGAGCACTCAAACCAATTAAGAGTTTCATGAAAAGTTTATGATTTCTAGATCTCCCAAAAGAGAATACCCTTCCTATGAAGAAGAAAAGAAATTGCTTCACCCGTAAAAGATCCATCTTACATACCATCAAAACATGATGACCTGTCAGGTGACTCAAACAACTCGGAGTCGGAAGAAGATTCAAAACCTGTAAACGGACAAAATGGTGCAAAATTCCTTCTGTTCAAAGAACAATTGGATAAGCTTCTGAAGAAATGCCCTGAATGTGGTGCAGCTATAACAAAAAATCATACATCCATCCAGGGTACTCTGTTACTTGTTACACTGAAGTGCATCAATGGCCACGCCTACACTTGGAACAGCCAGCCCATGATAAGAGGGATGGCTGCTGGAAATCTTTTGATGTCCTCTGCAATTCTACTGAGTGAGGCTACCTACACTAAAATAGCTACATTGGCTGAAATCTTAGGATTATGCTTTTTCAGTGAGAAAACATTTTATGAATGAAAGAAATGATTATGAAGTGCGGGTTAGAAAACCTAAAAACCATATAACATTCAAGACTCGTGTTTATTTCCAGTAATTAATGAAGCTTGGCAACAAGAACAAAACAGTGTATTCAATGATCTGAAGGGCAATGATTTGTGGCTTTCTGGGGATGGTCGGTGTGATAGCCTCGGACACAGCGCAAAATATGGCACCTACACCATGATAGATCAAGTCACGGACAAGATAGTAGATTTTCAAGTAGTTCAAGTAAGTGGGGTGACCAGCAGCAATGCTATGTAAAGAGAAGGATTTGCAAGGTGCATGGAACATATTCAGGGAAAGGGCGTAAAAGTAAAGGTTGTTGCAACTGATCACCATGTAAGGATTAAGTCTGACATGAAACAAAATTAGAGTAGAGCATCAATTTGATGTCTGTCATTTAGCAAAAAGTGTAACTAAGAAATTAACTAAAAAGGCAAAGAAGAAGGAATGTGGTGATGTTTTCCCCTGGATCAAGTCCGTGTCCAACCATCTCTGGTGGTCTGCAGACACATGTAATGGGGACAGAGAACTCTTACGGGAGAAGTGGATATCAATTGTCCACCACACTGCCAATATACATCAATGGGATAGTGCTGATCTTTACCATGAATGTCCTCACCCACCCATCCCAGGAGATGTGGCCAGAACCAAGAGATGGCTGAGACCTGGCTCACCAGCACATGAGGCACCAAAGGAAGTGGTGTTTCACAAGAACCTACTGAAGGACATTCAGCATTTGACACTCAACTGCCACACTGTATCCTTGGAGGTTTATCACAGTGTCCTAGCCAAATACCTTCCTAAACGTCAGCACTTTTGGTATGGTTGCTCAATCACAGCTAGCAGCGCTTGACCATAACGCAAACACCAGCAGAAACCATGCTACTGTCTCAAGCAGAGAACAGGAAGAAGAGTTTAGCTGCAAGGTGGTCTTCCCCAAACGAAGTAAGGAATGGATAGCAAAACCAATTATGGAGAAGACTACAAGGGATCATCTGCAACCAATGTTGGAAGCCATAGTAAAAAGAAAGAATCAAGATGCTGCTGACAGAAGTGCCACAATCATAGCACCTCATATCCCGCGCAACATTGCCAACACCCCTCGACCGGATAAAGCAGAAGTGATTGCAAGGCACACATCTGGATTTTCTGCTTCTTGACACAGTAATAATTACTTGAATGGTTTTGAGCATTGATTTTCTTTGAGAATATTTTCCACAAAAAAATAACACTTTCATTGTTAGTTGTCTCTGTGCATTTATTTAGCAAAAGTCTTGAAAACAGTACATGTATTAGTTGCAGTTTATTAATAATGGCAAAGAATTCAGGTTAGAGAAACTTGTTTATAAGTAAATATTTCCATGCATCTTGCTCCGTGAGCTCTTCACCAAATATTACTGCACCTTTTTTCCTGGAAATGTTTTGTTTTGATTTAGACTATTGGCCACCTACTTACATTTACCACATAAAAAGTTTCTATATAGGTTTAACCCTTTGACGCCCAAACCGGCCTAAACCGGCAAGACTTAGTATTTTACTCTGTCTGACGTCAGGCGATTTTACTCGTCAATGGGGAACCCCTGGGAGTCAATGGATTGAACAGGAGGAAGAATGTTTGACCTAATCAGGCCTAAAGAAAAGTTTTTAGGCCTAAGGTTAGCTTTTATGAATGTTTTGGATACTTTCTGTATTGGTAAAATAATGACCTGTGACCTGTGTTTCTACCTGCGCTCAGTAGCTAATAGTGAAGGCAAAAATATAAAAACACCATTTGAATACCATTCATTAATTTCAAACTTGTTAATAACAGGCACAAAAAATATCATCTGATCGAAATACTTCTGACCATAGGTGATTAAAAAAAAATTTTTTTTCAGACAAAATTCCATGAACAAGAAACCCTATACATCAGCGAATTATTTTAATGCAGTGCCATTTACTGCAATATATTGTAAACAATAGCAATACATAACCATAACTAACTGTTGGTTTCAAAACTTCAACTAAAATCAATTTCCGTCGGTTTGAATCCAGCATATTCACCGCTCTCTTCTGGAAATTCCATTCTAATGGCTTTCACAACACACGCTGGAATCACTCGCCGGTTTTTCCATCCTAGAAAACGATGAAACCACCAGGTAAACTGACGGTAGGCTGCTAATCGCCATGTTCTGAAACAGATTAAAAATCAGCGGGTTATACAGTGAACAGGCATATCTTCAGCAGCTAAATTGTCACAGTAACTAACCTGTTCTCCATAGGATCCGGCAAGGGATTACATCGTGCATTGTGAATTGCCACAAGAGGAGTATGTAGCACATCAGTATCGAGACACACAATCCTGAATTTAGAATGGTTGGTAATGCATTCAACCACTGACGTGTCAAATTTTGGATTCAATGCATCCAGTTCTTGACAGCAAAAACATTCATCTGCCGTGGACATGGCTGCATAGTTTCCACCACAAAGACACCATTCAGTGTTCCCGACTCTGGCATTAAAATTCGACGATTCTGCCCCTCCCTCGCTTTCTTCCGATTTGGTCGGTACTTCATTAGGAGGATAAGTTGGTTCAAACAGAAACGGCTGAACACCCACTCATTTTAAAAAGAAAACAGCAAAACAACCAAAAAAATCCACAGCGGCACTTGTGTTTACCCTGTTTCTCTTGATTACGAAATCTGTCGTTCCCCATATCATACGTCACAGCATGCTGCTGATTTAGTTTTTGAGCCCCACAATGAAAACGCCGAAAAAGCAGGAAAAGCCCAACTACGAACTAAATTTTCTCGCAAAAACACAGGAAAGGAGAAGAAATAACTGTGCAAACTTAACTTTACTTACCGGTATGTTAGGCTTTCCAAAAAAATCTTGAAAAAAATGCGGATTTTGGCCTTCAGTTCCCTTTAAGGTCTGGCATTCAGGTAAGTTATTTTCAAATTCTTTTTCTCCACTCATTCACCTGCTTATCGCAAGCATTGCTCATGATTTGCATCTACTGTCCCTCTGTATATTGGTTTTCAAGAAGTTAACATGCATACCTGCATCCTCATGTCTTCACATTCTTGTATCTTTGCATCTCTTTCAATCTTCACTCTTTCCACAATTTCCTGACTTTGCTCATGAATTTTGTTTATTTCAGTCCTGGCATCCTCTAGTTCTCTCTGTTTTTGGTCATTTTCCTTGTGAAAGAATTATATCATATCAAATGCACACAGATTACAGTATTCCAAAGTATGACATACCACATGACAAGAGCACCACTAACTAGTTACTTAAGTTAGTAAGACACTGGACTTCTGTGTGAGAGGTTGTCAATTCAAAGCCCAGACAGAACAATACTCAGACCAACACCCCATCCATCCATAAACTTTATTTATCCTCAAATTTGAGTGTAGCATACACCCTCAATTTAATAAGTAGAAAAACAAAGAAAGCTACACACACACACACAAACACAAAAAATATATATATATATAATTATATATTTATATGGTACAATTATTTAAAGTCTCCAAATATCCTTCCATATCCTTATTAGTTTCCTTACTCTGTTAAGAACAGAAACCCCAGCCCCAGGAGAAGTACTCCGGGCTCACAAATGAAAGGTGTTACATCAATTGTATGCCAAGAACCCCCTCGAGAAGCAAGAGCAGTTACTAGTCCTTACAGAGTTTTGCAAAGAACTCCATGGTATGGCAGCATAAGAAAGGGTGCTGGACAAAATAAAATTGTTCTAGGTTTAGGGAGAGTCAGCAGATAGTTACCACATAAATTCTAGGAAGTAGCATGGAAACTGGACATGTTTGTTGTGAATTAGCGATATTTTATTTTTACATGCACATCTCTTTGTGTTCAAAGATAATTTTTTCTTGCCGCTAGAGGCAGCTACCTTCATCCGTACAGCCAGCGGAATTCGACCCGTTGCGGGCTTTTACTGAGAACCCTGACAGTTGCGTCTATCCCATCCTGTTTCATAATAATCAGATTTCTAGATCATTTGAATGGCATTTGCTCGCTTCTAAAAACTTAAATTTTTAACAACTTGTAAAGCAATATAAGCCTTGTAAACGCTGCCTTGCTGTTTCAAACTAGTCAAACCAAGCTCACAATAGGTCAACAACAATTTTCAACTATATGACAATTTATAATTATTTGGCATTGAGTAGCACAAAACATGTTTGTAGTCAACAAAGACAGTGTTCTTAATTATAAAAGACATTATTGACAACCCTCAAGACAGCTGCAAATCATAAACACTTATTATTTACATATCAAACTCACATCTTGCAGCTGGACATGTTGGGCCTTCAGAGTTTCATAAGTGGTTCTCAATTTTTCAATCCTTATCTTTTGTTCTGTCACAACTGATTCAAGATTGCCCATTGTCTCCAGTTTTTGAAGAATTTCCACCTGTTGACCAGCCATAATACCTTCCAGAAGACAGATACAATTTAAAAAAAATCAGCATGAATACAATAAACCAGTAAGAGACCTTAACTACTGCTGTAAATGTATGCATGCATGTTAAGTTTTTTTGCATGCATTCCATGCTCTCCACAACCAATAAATCAAAAGTTAGTAAGATTATAACACACCAGCAAGACTCTCCACTTCTCCGAAAGGCCAAGGTAAGAGACTACAGTGTATGGAAACTTCCACCATGAGAAATTTATATCAGATTTGTATCAAGTTGATTGGAGCAATGTTTCTTATAATTATTGATGTAAATGAATCTTTTCCCAGGTTCCACACAGCTGTTAATCAGTTCATTAACACACACGCTCTTTTAAGAGAGATGTCTAGCAGGGCTTGAAATAACTTCTCGGCTATCGCCAGTCAAGTTGTCCGGTCAAACCTGTTTTTGCTTGCACAAGACCTGATTTTGTCCGGACAAATATGCATTACATCATAACTCTTAAAAAAGTGCTTCTTTCGCTGTTTCAACGGAGAAACTTGAAGTTTGTTTTAGTGTACGTGTATGAATAGTTTTTTAAGTACTGTTATCTGACCTTCATGCGTGACGTGTAACACAATGTAATCTGTGATCAGATGTTCAAGATAAATGAGAACCACGTACAAAAATTAAATAAATGTCAGGATTATCTTTGGGAATATGTAAATTTTCAGCTAAAAAAAGTTTGTCTCACTTGAAAATAAATAGAATGTTCAGGATTCCTAGCTTAAGTGATTCACACAGGAATTAACAGGTGGTCATATAAATGCAAACTTCGCTGTTTAATATTTTTAATTTCACCTTAGTAAAGGCCTTAAGCCTTAAGATACACATTTGAATTTTTACTAGAGAGTAGCCTGGACCTTTGTCCTCAGACTTTAAGAGACATTTGTTTCGCTTCTCACATCAGTTAGCGACATTAGTTTGCAGCAAATTGCATGCGGACTATGAGAATTATTAGCATACACACCAACAGATGACAGAAAGCAGAAACTTGCAACTAAGGGAAATTTTACTGTAGTCAAAGGTGGTCTGGTCATATCTTTCTTTTTCTTTTTTTTCTCTTCACAAATGCAAATAATGTACGACCTAATTTAGAACTAGTAGCTTTAAATTAAATTTTCTTTTGAGGAGTAAACGACCAGACAATATGAACCCATTTTTGAGCAGACACTGTCCGTTGACCGGCCATTATTTCAAGCCCTGGTCTAGGCAAAAGATAAAACTCTTAGCTAAACCGTGGCTGACTTTAGCATTCAGGAAATCAATTTGTGTGAAAAATAAGCTCTATTTTAATTAAGACTGGAGAGGATTCGAAGACTGTCAAAGATTCATATTTTTGAGTTTTTGAGTCAATTTGAGGGCCCCTCACAGTCAGTTGTTTTGCCAACTCCATGAATGGTTGAGTGCCCATGTTCTATCAAGTTATTTTTTGTTGGTGTCGGGGAAAATTGCTGGCTTGTATGCCTGGTGTGTTTGATCCCTCACATCATTTTATGTATCTTTTTCCAAATTCATTCTCAAGGCTGAGAGTTTCAGATCCCTTCATTTCTTCAGAAGAAAGCTTTCCTTTCCAGCTTTTTTCCTGCAAGCGATGCAGTCAGAATTTGAACTAAAAAAAGTACCGAGATCTGCGTATTTGTGCTGATGGATCACACTGATAAAAGCCATGCTCACAAGCCAGTTCCACTTGTTGTTCACAAAAAAACGAAGCAACAAATATTACAGTAGTTTTTTTTTGTTTTGTTTCTGTTTATTCAGAGGAAAGCTTCACTTTTTTAACTTTAATACGTGTGAGAGCTGAAAATACCTGTTACAAGTGTTGATTATAAATGCAAGTCGCTGTCTCGATAACCAAGGTTCACAAAAACATTTTCAGCTAAAGCTGAGCCTCTGAATTTTTCTCAATACAAGGTTGATGATGACCTAGAAATGAAACTCTTTAGAAGTTTCCAGTTCTCTAACGCATTTCACCTCGAAAATACAGGGGTTTGAATTTCTGAATAGACCTTATTCGTATTCTCAGTACTGGACTGGAACACGCATACAATGGAGGCTCATGCAGGAAAAATAATTTACATCTGAAAAGATTCCCCTGCATCAGCCTCTATTCCATGCCCGTTTCAGTGCAACTGTGGGAATACGAATAGTCTATTGCCACCTTGTGTGACTGCAAGATACAGAACAAAGCTTTCTGGTTGAAAAATCTCTCTCGCTCTCCCTACGATTCTCGGCAGTTTAAAAATTGCAAGCATGTTAGGAGACGTGTGTTAATATGTACATTTATACTCAGGGTTTGACTTTCGGGGAAAACGTTTGGTACCAGCTGGCCCCTAAGTTTTCATATTTGGTCGCCAGGACAAGTACAGCTTTATATGAGTTGCCAAAAATTTTCTCCAAGAAAAAATAGAATACAATAAATTAAAGGTCTATTAATAATTCACCCTAAACAAAATAGTTTTATAAGTTACAGAAAGTCAATCCTGGATAGAGGAGCATTCAAAGGTGAGACCACAAACAGTTGTTGCCCCTACAAATACCTAACTGTAGTAACAGTTCACCAGCAGGTTGCCTAAAATGCATGCAATTCTATAACTTGTTTTGGCTCCACTGAGGAATAGTTTTATAAGTTACATGGTCATTCAGCATGTCCCTTCAAACATTGCCTACAATGACCACTTACTGAGATAATGGAAACACCCCCTTCCTCCTTGCTGAATCAAATAATTACAGTTTTGTTCATTCTACTACAAGGGAGGTATCTGGAAGGGCATTCTAGACTTTCTCGTATGCTCAAAAGGAGGTTTCAGTGTTTGATCTAAAATGAAATGGACAGCCTTGAAAACATTGTCAGAAAAATAATTATCATTGTTGTGTGCATCATCCACATCATCTTTGAGAAGGATGTAAATAACTTTCAGGGTGTCAGTGTCAGTGGAAAGCAGTAACAACTCTGTTTCCAAAACAGACACAACCTGCCATGATTGTGGTCTTAAGGTATCAGCCACCCTTCAGGACCGTCCGCACGCGGATCGCTGTAGCGTTAGTTGTTTTTATAAAAACCCCTATAAACCATATATTTTTTAAAAGCTTAATAATTCCAGATTATGGATTTGAACTAACAAAAACTATTTACTTAAATGTGTTTCAAAATTGGAACGCTTTGTGTAAAAGTACACGTCTCTATAAATCATGTTCCACTCCCGTCGGAAATAAACGGAAGAAAACAATTAACACCGCATTCGCTTCTCAACACGTTCAACTAAAAAACTGTCTCAGATTTTTGACAAGTGCATTTCTCTTTTATTAGCAAATGAAGTTGGGGAAGGCAATTAGTCAACACTCCCTGTGGAAAAAAAGCTCTAGTTTTAAAATCAAAAGGAGTATTAAAATTCGAGACACGGTTTTTTAGTGGAACGTGTTGAGAAGCCAATGCGGTGTTAATTGTTTTCTTCCATTTATTTCCAGCGGGAGTGGAACATTATTTGTAGAGACGTGTACTTTTACACAAAGCGTTCCAATTTTGAAACACATTTAAGTAAATAGTTTTTGTTAGTTCAAATCCATAATCTGGAATTATTAAGCTTTTAAAAAATATATGGTTTATAGGGGTTTTTATAAAAACAACTAACGCTACAGTGATCCGCGCGCAGACGGTCCTGAAGGGTGGCTGATACCTTAAACCTTGTATTATTTGGAAAAGACCCAATTTTCATGGCTTTTTGCCATTAAAGGATGATATATCTGTTTACAAACATTTCCTTTGTTATTCAAATGTGAAAGCCACGGGAAAATAATTCTTTGTTTCAACGGCCAATAATGCAGTGGTTGCCAGCTTAATAACAACCGGTAAATTCAACAACATTTTCTCTATATAGAATCATCATTGACAATCTTGTACAAAACATTGTGAATAAATATTTCCTGTTTTTTTTTCTTTGTTTGTAAAAAAAATAACTGACTGAGTTTCTTAGCAAGTTTGCTAGATTTTTTCTCATCTGCAACCCTGCGTGGTCAAATAAAACAACTACAAAACACTAACATGTACTTTCTGCAGGAAAGAAAACCTCATGCCAGAAAGTACGGTCGAACCTCTCTAATACGGACACCAAAGGGACGGAGCAAAGTGTCCATATTAGAAATGTGTCCATTGCATAGAGGTCATGAATATTGTGTCACTTTAAAGGCTCCATTGATGGTATTAAGTGTTCTTTCAATCAAAACTGGCCCAAACAAGCCTTTGAGGTGCATTTAAATTGTTTAACAGACAGTACAAGTCATTACAATACAAGCTGTACAATTCCAAAAACATATGGGAGACTATAATACAGTTTCCGAACAGTAACATAATAGAACAGTAACAAGTGTAGCGAACACTAACATATACAGTAGAGTATTTAATAAAAGTTCTTTGTTATTGATTCATTTAATAATTAAATGAATCAATAACAAAGAACTTTTATTAAATACTCTACTGTATTTGTTTACTACGCAAAATGATTTTGCGTTATGTGGCAAGGCAGTTAATTGGGGTGGAGGATTAGGCATGGAGATCCCATGTGAATATATTTTCACTGGACTGCACAAACTCACTGAGCTTTTGGAGAAGTGCTTGGATCTTACAAAAAAACCAGCTGTCCATAAAGATAGTCTTTCAAGTGAAAATGTTGAGAAGAAAAGAGGTAGAAAAAGGAAAGAGGTAGATTCTGTGTTCATTAATCAGTATAAAATAAACCAAAAATCCTTCACAACTGAATGCTTGCAATTGTTTATAATAATTTTCATGCTTTTGTGTGTACAGCATGAATTTATACTTTAATAATAGTAATAACACTATAATAAAATTCTTTTCATGATTTCTGGGATTTAGATCGAAAAAAAATTAACTTTTTGTCCAATATTGAACCATGCTAGGGTTTCTTGAAAGAGGTTTACACCTATGGGGCACTCCAGAAATGCATGTTCCAAGGAATCAGGTGATCTAAAGAAAAAACACTCCTCATTGTCAGATATTTTGAATCATTTTAGTTCCTTTTTACCTCATGGTATGACGTAAGTCATGCTATGGGGTTTAGGGTTTGGGGGCGAAATTCAATTAAAAATCACTCACTCACTTTGTTAGACATTAATTTATGCATTAAACCTGGATTAAACACTTTTTCTCCTCCTCCCCGACAAGTTTACCTGCGCCAAAAATTCATACCATGAGGTTGCTCTAAGGAGCCTTTGATTAGTTTTAAGATACGGTGTAATAGCTTAAAGGAGAATTGTCTTAGTTTGTTGTCGGCAGAGAGGTGAGGTACATTTTTGAATTAGTTTTTCCATTTACTTACTATATCAGAGTACTGCTTGGGCCAAGGTTTCACGGCCGTAGGCATAACTTCCGTTTTTTCTTGAAAAAGAAGGTAGTAATCTTTACATCTCATTTTGGAAAGGTGAATCGATTTGTCCATGGATAAGTCAAATATATCAGAATCATCAAGAATTGAGGTCGTTGGTCTGGGTGTAGAAACTGCCTTTAATTTAAGGTTTGCTGGAATTGATGCAAGGATTTGAAAATGATTTAAAAAATCAAACTTTGTATTGTATTTACGATTAAATTCTTCACATGTTAAAAATTTTCCATGTTCATTTAAAACATCTTGGATGTAGTAAATTCCATTCTCGATCCAACTTTTCCAGAACAACGACTTACCTTCAACAGTTATGTCTTGATTGTTCCATAATATAAGATCGCTTTGGTAATTATCCTGGCGATTCAGGCATAACTCCTTAAAGTAGTCTAGCATTTCCAAATAAAAGGACGATATGTTTTTGTCAAATTTCTTTATATTGTAATTACACTTGAGCAAGAAGTTGAGACCACCATAGTTCTCAAAAAAGGCACCCAGAATAGCCTTCCATGCATCGATAGTAGAGCTGTTTAACAGTCTGCCAATCCAGCTCAAGTGGAGTGCTTTAACTGTTGTTGAGAAATTAGGAAAGTTTACACCACCTTTACTTATCTCTTGAAAAAGAACTTCTCTTTTTATTTTATCTTTTTTGTTTTTCCATAAAAAATTAAAAAGCTTGGCTTGAGCTTTCTCAATAACTTCTTGGGGAACACTAAGCATTGAGGCTGTATACACCAATTTCGAAATTCCTAACGATTTAGCTAATAGGGTTCTTCCCATCAGTGTGAGATCACGAGACAACCAAATGTTTAATTTAGTTTCCATCTTCTGAATTTTTACAAAAAAGTAAAATTATTATTCTTGTCTCTATCGTGTGAAATGTAGGTTCCTAAGGTTCTAATTGGGTCCCTTGAGATATTTATTTCTAATGGTTTGGTTTTGTCATTTTTTAACAAGCCTATCCACATGGCCTTTGTCTTCTTACTGTTTAACTTTAGGCCTGAAATATCACCAAAGTTCCACAAAAGCAACATACTTTCGTGCAGGGACTCAGTATCCCTGCATATTAACATAGTGTCGTCAGCAAATTGACTTAGGTTAACTTCACTGGAATTCGGCAATTTAATGCCTTTAATTTTGGGATTTTGCCTTATCTTTTGTGCAAGAAGTTCTACGCATAAGATAAATAATAAGGGGCTCAGTGGGCATCCTTGCCTTACGCCTCTTGACACCTGGAAATAATTACTCATGTATCCGCCATTTCAAACTCCACTCTCAATGTCACTATAGAGCACAGAAATCCATTTCTGAATGTTAGGGCCAAAATTGAAGAAATTTAAAGTGTGATGGATAAAAGGCCACTCCAACGTATCAAAAGGCTTTTTCAAAGTCTATGAAGAGCAGTATTCCAGGAGCTTTGTTTAACTCAGCGAGTTCCATTAGGTCATTCAACAGCCTCACATTTTTACCGATATATTGTCCTCTGACGAAACCTGTTTGGTCTGAGTGAATCAGTTTAGGCAGCTTCGGCTCAATTCTTTTTGCAATGGCTCTAGCTTATATTTTATAGTCAACATTTAGCAATGTTATCGGCCGCCAACCACTTAAGACCATAACATTATTTTCATCTTTTGGTATCAGTGAAATGATTCCTCCCCTCTGCAAAATAGACAGTTCGCCTGTTTGAAAGGCTTCATTATAAGAGTCGAGAAGGTTTCTCCACAAAAGTTCAAAGAAGGCTTCATAGAATTCCTTTGTAAAACCGTCATCACCTGGAGTTTTATCAGGTTGGAAACCTTTTAAGGCATTCAACAGCTCATCTTTTGTCAGATCATGCTCAAGTTCGCTTACTTCGTCTTGAGGCAACTTTGGATTTAGCAAATCGGAAGAAAAGAGGGCAAAATGGTTGTCAAAATCGTTGCTGCTTTCTCCTTGAGGAGTTCTAGAAGACAGGAGGTTTTTGTAATAGTTTTCAATTTCTTCATTTATCTTGCTTAAATCTGAGATTATTTCACCGTTTATTGTTTTAAGCTGAGTTATAACCTTTTTGTCGTAGTTCCGTTTTTCTAAGTTGAAAAAGTATTTCGTTGGTTTTTCACCATTCTCAATCCACCTGATTCTTGATCTAAACATTGCCTCCTTTCCCTTTATCTGATAAATTTCAGCCATTCCATATTCCGTTAAAATATCATCATCTAGATTTTGATTATTACAAATTTCGGCATCTAGCTCTTCTAACTTACGTTGAATAACAGTCTCATGGTTTCTTAAATTAAGCTTTTTTTTTCTTGGAATAGGCAATTGTCATACTTCGTATTTCCATTTTCAGTAATTCCCAATATAATTGACGGTTTTCAATTTCTTGATATTTTCCTTGGATAGAAGGATAGCTGTTTTTAATTAAATTTATATTTTCATCATCTTTTAATAGCGTATTATTAAACTTCCATATACCCGGTCCACATTTAAACGATTGATCAATTTCAATGCTAAGGAAAACAGCCTTATGATCAGGCGCAATGGAAGACTGTGCTTCTGTTTTCTTTACGAGTTTGATTAATTGTTTGCTATTATAAAGTAATCTATTCTGGACTTCAAATTTTGACTCTTAGTTTCATAAGTATATGTCTTGGTGTTCGGGTGAAGCGTTCTATAAACATCAACCAAGTTTAGCTCCACCATCAGGCTCAATAAGCTATTTCTATAAATTGTTTCCTTCCATGAAAGCCCACCACTCTTATCTAGGTGGCTAAGCGTTGTATTCCAATCTCCTCCCATAATGACATTAGAAATACAGGTTTTAGTTACTAAAAGATGAGCAAGCTTTTGCAGAGATGGGATTTGCAAACGATAGTCTGTCGGTGCATAAATATTGACGATCGCTAACTTCTCTGTTGTTAATTTCAAATTAGCAAAAATATACCGCCCCTTTTCATCACTTTCTATTCTTTCCAAAGGAAAACCGTTTGGTTTAACTAATATACACACACCTATGGAGTGCTCTGAGCCGTGGGAGAATATTATCTGACCCCCCCCTCCCCCCCCAAATTCAGCACACCAAATTGGTTCATCTTCTTTCTTAGGAAATGTTTCTTGAAAGAAAAAATGGAGGCTTTTTGTTTCTTAAGATAGCAGAAAATGGCTCGTCGTTTTTCTGGTTTCCGAAGGCCACGCACGTTCAGTGACAGAATCTTCAATTGCGACATGATTTAAACAAAACCGTGAGAAAATGAGAAATGCACGAACTACAGCCTAACACTAAACTAAAACTAAAACAAAAGGACACCAACACTTAGATTAATCCTCTGGGGTTTACCTCGTTTGTCCAAAACTAAATACCACTAATTCAAAATCCCGAACCGCCATCAATGATCGAAGCAAACATAGTAAACATAGTGTAATGACAGCAATTAAATACCATGATCAAAGTATAGGGGAAGGAAAAGGGCTACGGTAACCGATAACCTAGGTTCTGGCTAGATTTAAAGTATAAACTATTATCTTATTTTACAAAGGTCCGCCTCGCACTTAATTTGAATGGCAGAGCTGCCCTCAGGGTCCATTTTAACATAATATCTAAAGTCCAAATTCTCCAGTTTTGCTGGACTTTTCCATCTCTAACCTTTTTAAACAATTCTGATCTTAAAGCAGTCAGATTTTCATTGATGTACACTTTATCAGTTCCTTCGATATATCTTCCAAAATTTGCTTTGCATAGTTTTTTTTCCTGTTCTTATATAATTTATTCCTGCTGTAATAATTGGTAAATCGGACTATAATCGGCCTAGGACGGGCATTACGTTTCCTCATGCGGTGCGCAATATCGATGTCTTCAGACTCTAGGTCGATATTCAAGCATTTGGCCAAGTTGATCATAATTTCCTCTGGATCTTCCTTTTCCTGTTCGGGTATCCCATAAATTTCTAAATTAAATTTCTCTGAGTACTGTTCCAAATTGTCATGCATTTTTATCGCCTCTTCCAATTTCTTCTCTAAATTATTTCTCTCCTCGATGCTTGACTTGAGATTGATCTCCAACTGGTCAACCTTCTTCTCTAACTCGTTATTTTTCTTATTAGCTGTTTTCATCGCATCTGTTAACTTCTGGTTTTCTTTCTTCATCTCTGCCACGTCTGCTTGGGTAAATTGTAGGCTCTCCTGAAGCTCTTCGAAATGTGTCTTCAAAGTTTTATGTTCATTTAAGAGGAGATTAGTATTTGCCTCAATGCGCACCACAGCCTCCCATATCGCTGCTAACGCAGGATCCTGAGAGTAACTTCTTGTTTTTCTGGTCACACTCTTCACATCATCTTCTGCCGTGGACGCCATTTGCAGGGTGCTATTAATACGTTTTGCTTCTGGCGTTCCCCGCGAATTTTCACTCCTTAAGCTGCTCATTTCATCCCTCTTACGTCTTCCTTCAGTTTTCTCTGTTTTTTCATGGGCCCTCCTTCCCATTTTATATCGTTTTACATGTTTACTTCGAGACGGTTTGCGAAGCTCAGAAGTTTGCGTCCGCCGCCATTGTCGCTCGTCCCAGTCTTGTGTGTACAACATGAATTTATACTTTAATAATAGTAATAACACTTTAATAAAATTCTCTTCATGATTACAATCATAGTAATTAAAAGTGGATTAGGCTGCAAATAGCTAGAGAGCCAATCAACGCAGTCCAGTCCTTATTACTATCAATAACAGTAGTCTTTAAATACTGCATTAGTATAATATTAATGAATGAAATAGTTTAGAGATAAGGTACACTTAACAAGTTAAAACATTAATACGACTACTTTACAAAAAAAAAAGAAAAATTACTCTTCAAAAACACTCTTTACAAAATCAGAAATCAATAGATATCATGATGAGCATTTTTTCATTAATAAGCTTATCGCCTCAATATCAGCATAAGAGTTTTCAGTACTTAGAATATCTTAAAGGACGTTAGGAATCTTTCTCTTAAACACATGTTTTGGTAATTTCCTCAAGCTAACTGGTATCTCATTCCCCCATTTAGTGCCATTTCTGTGACAAATACTTGGTCTCAGTAAAAAAATAATTGTGCAGTTGTGCATCTCTGCATAGCATTGAACTGCTCTTCCAGCGGTTAATGGTTCATCTTGGGCTAAATTCCGACTCAACCAAAATCAGCCAAAACGGTGTTTTTCTCACAGAACACAAAGAAAACCTAATCAACCAAAGGCAGTTGGTTCCGACTGTACACTTGCATAGATTCACACAGGTTGAGCGTCAGTGACAAATGGAGCGTATTCAAATTTTTTCCCATCACCATTTGCGGCTGGTGATCAACCTCCTCTAATAACGACCTCCACGTAAGACTTCAAGAGGTCGTTTATGTATTGGTCACGGTCATGTCATGTTCTTGGCTTTTTGTATTGAATGGTTTCAAATTTATGGCATGACAGTGGATGACAATAAAATATGTTCACCTGACCATGCATGATGGTCACCATTTTGAGAATTAATATACAGTAAAATACAGTAAAAACCTGCGTGTAACAACCTAGTGCATTTTAATAACCCGAAATATGAACCTGTTTAGCCGAGCAAGATCTAGCAGGTTCTTAGGTGTAGGTTACAGTTAAATTAAGATAAACATTTTAACCAAGGAGTTTGACTGTAATAACCTCTCTTATCATCATTTCTCTGTTATAATCCTCTGTTATAATCATTTCTTTCATTCATCATTCCTTTCACGGGAAAACACGCATGAGCCCAACAAATTGACCTGCTCTCAACTGTGTGGCTTCATAGCTCAGTTGGTAAGAGCACTGCACCGGCATCGCAGAGGTCGTGGGTTCGAATCCCGTTGGAGTCACTTGAATTTTTCAAGTGCATACAAGGGACAATTGCTTAAATTGTCCAGAAAGTGCAAGGATCATTTCTTCAGCTCATTAACATAATACAGTTGTGAATAAATACTCTAAATATTTCAAGATGGGAAACAAGGTTATGAACTCTAATCAGACAAATGACCTTCTCTTCTAGGTGTGTGTAGAAGTCGCTAGCCTCGTATTGGGGTGGCATGGAACACTCTTGAACCCTAAGCATTACATCAGCACAAACAGTATAATCCTCGCTCTTAAAAAAAATAAATACAGAAAGCTGTAATTTTGTGTATGGTGTCATTCTGTCCTGCTTAACATTTCTACTACGTTGAATTTTCTAAATGCTACTGTGTTCGCTGTGAAATTTTACTTTCTTAACTCCGTCATGGAATGTGCAGCTGTTACAAACATTACAAGCCGATTTCGTAACCTTTTTTGGCATCTTCAATAATTTTCTTATAGGTTCCCCCAAACTGATAACACTCTAATACATCACTGAACTACGATCATTGTTGATGTAAAATACAAGTTTTGAAAGGAATCCATCATTTCCATGCAAAGATATTGGCAATTAGTACAATTTTCAGCAGTGAATATAAGAATTCGGTGTTATATTCACCATGCTCCCCAGTGAATATAACATTTTGGAGGCGCGGCTGCTAAGCTAAGCAAGACCTTTTCGTGCCTTTTTATCATGTTTTAGCACGTTGTTTTGCACTTTCTTACATTCACCGCTGAAAATTATGCTAAAACAATTATTCACCTCAGGCTCAGTGAATATTGGGGAATATTTACCTCAACTACGTCTTGGTAAATATTCACCAATAATCACTTCGCCTTCGGCGAATAATTGTTAAATATATTTGGGCAACTACCAATGTACATGGGTATCATGCTACAATTCATTATAACAGAGTAATAAGGAAACAATGAAGTCTCAGGCCCGTGCAATATCCTTTACTTGATTTACTGTATTTGCCAAAATGTACCCAGGGGGTAGACAGGGCAAAGTTTTGAGTTGATTGGCGCATGAAGAACAACAATTTTCTTTACAGCCTGTGGATATGCCAAAAAGGCTCCTATATTGTTCCCAAAGTTTTCATCAATCTGGAAAAAATCTATAATTATCTTAACCTCTTACCTACCAAGCATGAGGGCCATACTGCGGAATACTGGCCCGAGGTCGTGACAGTAAATGACCGAGGACCAATATTCTCCAGTACAGCTCGAGCAAGCTCAGTAAGTTGTTTATTGTATGGCATTGCAGTCATGCTTGTTTGCTTTCTGTTAAAGCGCACTTCCGGTCACCTTGCATTCAAAGGGCTTCCACTGTAACATGTTTTTGATGACATGAGCACCTCAGAAAAAACTACCACAAGTTTGCGAAGAATGGAGCATTTACACATTTTATTTTCAGTTTTAGTTGGAAATTTTGAATTTCCTGGCTTTCGAAGACAAAAGTACACAGACTGACCATTTCCATTGTTTGTATGCGCATCCCTGTATGCTTGTTTTAGGTTTCTAATTTTATCTTTGCACTGTTTAAGTGTTTTCTCTGGGCCTGCCTTGTTTACAGCAGTGACAATCTTGTTCCAAGTCTCTACACTCCTGCTGCTTTCCACTTCCCCTACTTTATCCTTCCATTCCTGTACTAACACCAGCGTTTGATCATCCGACCATTTTGCACTGTTCCTGGCGCCATTTGCCGATTCTCTACCTTGTGACCCTTGAGGGATCTCTTCCGTGAGTGCTTTGCGATGAACTGATTTCACTTGTTGCAACTGATGGGAAAGTGAATGACTTTTGTGTAATGGTCCAGCTGAAGATGAAACGGTGGCCAGCGCTGGACTGGGAGGAATCCTTCAACATATGGAAATGTAACATGCAATGCGAGCAGTGGTGGATAAGGTCCTGTATAATGACTGTAAATTGGTACCTCGCTGTACCGAATTGGCGATGAATTTGACCTGGAACCATAGTCAAAAGGCGATGCATTGTGTGTCCTCGACACGTTCGAATAAACAATAATGCCAGCAAAACTTCTCAACACCTAAACCAAAACCGATGACTTCGAGTGACCGCAAGAGATCAAGCTGTCAAATTACGATCTTCTTCCTTACTGGTCAGTTTGCGTGATTTCTTTACCTAGCACAACTCAAGAGCACTACTGAGCGCTCTTGGGCTGAGCTGCGTATCCTCTGAGCTACCTCGCCTCTTTTTTTAAGCAAGCAAGCAGTGCTTTGCTAGGTCGGTCACACCTCTGATGAGCTAGAAATGTGCTAAGTAAACAAACATTGGCAAAACAAGCGAGGTTCTAGTGCGAATGTGACCGAGGGCTTAATATAGGGCAACATAGCTTAAACTGTCTCAATCTTAATGTAGGCTTTACCAGTATTTCAACAGCGAACGTACAATTATCTACCTTACCACGAGACCACAGCCGTATAGGTTCTATTCTCTTTCTTGGTAGCACCACTCCTAGACCTCTTCCAAACTGTACGGAAAACCGATCACCTTTTCTGTACTTCACCCAACCCAATGTTCAGCGTCTGTCGCAA
>BLFK01000231.1:153758-158758 GCA_014634185.1 Astreopora myriophthalma | reverse complement strand
ATCACATCCAGTCTTAAATTACCCTCGCACTGTAGAGTGGCTTGCTGAAAGTCTAACCATTTGCAGATGTGCATGTATGTTATTACAAAGGTAGCACTTTCTCTTTGGTTATTTTAACATGTTTGTCCGGCCGGAGTTGACCCATGACCTCCCACACGTTTTGACTGTTTACGGTGGGGTCAACTGGTCACGCTCCACTATCTGGTCACCACTGGCTACCACTCGTCTGTGACTGGTGCATTGCGATCCTCATCGAGACACTGTTTCCAGTGCGGTCCGTTTCTTTGAACTTATCCTGAGAAATTGTTCCCTCTGTGGTTCGCCGTTGTACCAATCGTATGCAGTTCCTTTTTCTTGCAATTGTGACGTTTATGCTCTATTTGGGGCGCATTTAAGTGACACTGGATCGTTACTCTTTTACGAATGTTACGATTACGACGTTCACGTCGCTAGTGTGAACCGAGCTTGATTATTCAATCGAACTTATTTCCCATTGGTTTAAGTGCTGTTCTAATCTTTGCTTGGGCTGTTGGTGATTTCAATTGTTGTTTAGTATTCAAACTAGAAATTGTTCCCTCGTTGGTCCACCTTGGTACCGATTCAGGCTGTTGTGTTGTTTGATGATTATGTTGTAGGGTGACCACCGTATGACGCTATCGCGAGACGAACACGAGGTGAAATGATTAAGCTATCAATAAATCTAAAATTCTAAAATGCATTGCAATAATCAAGTTTAGATGGAATCATTGTATGAACCATTGCCTCAGCTGCAGTCTCATTTAATACAGCGTATGATCTTGAACATATTTTTCAGCGTGTAGAGGCATTTCTTTGCGACATTTCGTACATGTTGTTTTAAGGTTAAGTCACTGTCAAAGTCAACACCCAGAAGGCGAACACACTTGGTGACATCAACTTCCTCGTTACCAACAGTGAGTGACCAATCACATTTCTGCGATTTCGATCCGTTAAATGGGCATTGCAGTATAAAAGGGGTGTGATTTTCGTTCATTTCATTCCACTTTCCTCGGAAGAATCTCGCGACAACTCTATCGAAACATCGTAAAACATGAAAAGTTTTCATTGTATCTTTTGTATTGAAGTAGTTACCTCACTGTAAGAGGCGCTTTCATGTGACTGCTGCGACCGGTGGCAGCACCGGCATTGTGAGACAGGTATTACTCGGGAGGAAGTATAGGGCAGCAGTCCGAACAGGAGGAGAGATAATTTGGCGATGCCTGTGTTGTAGTGATGATTTCATCCCTATCGCTGAGAGTACAGGACTCAGCATTGATGGAACAGATTCCTTCGATATTCCAGCGTCACCAGTCTCGGCCGATTCGTATGAGGCACCATTACTGTCAGAGTCCCCACAACAGTCAGCGCAGTTAACGTTACCACCATCACCATTGGATGACTCAATTTCAGCAAATCAACAAATAGGTATGGTTAGTAATTGATTGTTTTTAAGATGATGCAGGGCTCGAAATTAAAAAAAATTTCTTTGCCGCCTTTTGGTGCCTAAGTGGGGAAAAATAGTCGCCAGCAGTAAATGTTTAGTCGCCAGTCTATAAACTCAAACTTAAATAGCCGTTTGACCTTAGTTCTGATGTTTTTCAGCGAACAGAAACAATTTATTCATTTACAACGAAATTTATCCATATATTACCACAATATTCATTCTTTTTTCAAACCTAGTTGAAACGCACTATTTCTAGGCATTGTTTTAGGTGCTATGCGGCCAAACACGTCCTGCAGATTGAGTCTTGGAAGAAATCAACATGGCGGATAGTATTCATCACCAGATCTCCGCCTTTTGTCTGACCGAATCCGCTGGTCAAAAGTTTCTATGAAAGCTCAAAACTTATCACGAGGCCTTATCTAAATTCACCGAAGCGTACCGTACTTACGGACGCCGCGGCTGTCAAAGATGCACGAACGTTAAGGTAAAATTATGCAGAATCCATTTGTAAGGCAGCGCTTATCAATTGCGTGTCTTTATATCGGAAATTTCGTTTAGTCTAATTTCGAAAGAAATCATATTATGTGGACACTTGTTACATTGGTAGTCTTGGTATCGTTTACATTGGTACCACAGAACCGGATTATGCGTGATATATGAAGTACCTACTTAAAATTCTGCGCCCGCAGTAAAAAGGAGAAACGGCAATCACTTCAAATTGGTGTGTTCGATTGAAAAGGTATGGGGCGGCAAGGTGGACAAAAATGCCAATTGAAAAATTTTCTTTCTAAGTACAAAAATATATTCTAAACTAAAGATTTTTGTCCTCAACTTACAAACTAGATTCTAATTTTGCGAAATATTTATGCTCTTTTTAGGTTTTCCCTTCTAAACTTTAAATTTGCGTGCTGATTGCAAAAATATTTATTCTAATTGTGAATTATTAGAGACGTTCTAATCAAAGAAAAAAAATGTCCTGATAAAAAAGAAAACGTTCTAATTAATATCCAAATGTATGCTACTGAAAACTCTGCTGCCCAAACGTCTCGTGGGCGCCAAATATATTATACTTGGAGCATTTGGCGCTAGTCTTGGTTATACGGTCAACCAAGTTTTTTTAGGGTCTGTTTATATGAGGCGGGCTAGCCTGCCTTACCGAGATCTCGGCTAATTTCTATTTTCTTTGGTGAAATCCCGGCTCGTTTGTATGAGAGAGTGGGCTGGGGCCCGTTTCTCGAAAGTCCCGAAAAGTTTACGGGCCCGAAAAGCAATTTGTAAAACTGCGATCCGCTTAAGCCGAAAATCTGTTCTTTTGACATGCTTTCAAGATAAGAAAGAGAAGACTAATTGCAAAGTTTCAGGGTTGAAAAAGGCCTTGCGTTTCAAAACACGGAGGCAATTCTGACACCCGAAAAACGCCCGAAAAGTTTCGGGGCTTTCGAGAAACGGGCCCCTGGCCCGCTTCCCGAGATCTCGGCAAGCCGGGCTGGAAAATTCTCATATAAACGGTCCTGCCCGGTTTCCCGCGATGGAGTATAGAGACATTTAGCACCGCGTTTTTCGTTATTACGGCTGACGTGAGACTGCCGTTTGAGGTTTCATCCTCAATGTATTTTAGCAAAGGGTCGTCCCATCAAGTGAAAACGGGAAGAAACGCAAGGAATTCTGGGTTATAAACACTTCAAATAGGCGGCTGCAGGTGCCAGGACATGCAGCTAAATACAGGAATTGCACCGACCTGTGATTGGAAGTTAAAAATAGCATTAGTCACGCTGTTGAGCTCAAGAGACCTGTAGATCACGTAGGCATTTAGCATTAAAAATCGTTCCTTTTTTCAAATCAAATAAACACAAGCTTTGATATTATTGCTGGAAGATAAATTTTCGGGTCAAATCTACCTCGGTAAAGGGGTAAATTTATGGCGTGGATTTGCTACCTACCGTCTGAAACAGCAACAACATTTGTTTTCTCTTCAGTATCGAGCAGTTTTCGTTCGTTAATTCACTCGTTGTGTAATATGTTCTATTTGCAAACGTTTTGCTCTTGGTGCAATTCCTTTCTGTAACGCAAGTCTTAAATACAGGAATTGCACCGGCCCGACTGGTCGACTTCCAGCGGTGAAAAAGGAAAAAGCCGAACGCGATAATCTTTCTTCCTTCAGTCCAAAGCCTTTGGTCTTCACTAGCGAAGTTATTTTGCCCACAGCTCCCGTTCTTAACGCGCTTTCGAGCCGGTGCTTTCCCTGCCTTTAACGCTTCCAATAATTAAATACAGGAATTGCACCGGAAAGAATACTCGACGTTGGTGTCGATTACATGGTCTTATTATGAGATACCGCTGGTTAGAAGCCTTGCACATTCACTCAAAATAGCAAGAGCAGGAAATACAGAGGTAAGACTAAGACTGGAATGTCCTTAATTTAATTTTGTTATTAATTTGATATTTGTGTGATAAACTCTCACTGTAATTTATTACAAGACTTCAGAGTTATCTATCTTGTGGTATGAAGATGAAAATGTTTAATTTAATTTCCTCAGTGGAGATTCTAGGTGTTGTGGGTTTTCAATTTAAGCAAAATTATTTTCCAAGGAAAGTTTGAACCTAAAAACTGGATTCTGGAGGGGGAGGGGGGTGGTGTGCAAAAGGTACACACAGAAGAAAGGGTATTGGCAACGCAAATGCTACACTGATTTATTACCCGTAACATCATGCCATGCAGGCTGCAAAGTAGAACTGATTCAATAACATGCCAACATTACAAATATTTCACTTCAAGTGTATGATTATCTGGAACTAATAATTTTTTCAGTGACACAATTTAAATGCAGCTGTGCTAGTGGTATTGTAGGATTTAGCCCGAGAGGGAGTTGAAATTAATCACTTGAAATTATATAAAAATATCAATATATTATATAATAAATTTCAAACTTTTAAGGAGCTCTGTCATGGATGGCACATCTTCAAAAGTTGAGTCTAGGATTTTCAAGTTTGTCAATTACAAGCCTTCTCAATTTGCCTCATTCAAAGCCATAAATTAATTCAAAGTTCCTTAGAAAATACCAAAGATGACTTTATTAATGGTAACTACAAGCCCCTTTAAAAATTAGAGGAATAGATCAAGAGAAAACTTTGACTGTAAATTATAATAATTTGTTATTTCAGTACATTAAAACTGGCCTATTAATATTATTGCATATTGCCCGTAATTAAACTACTATATTAAATTGCCTTGCAATAAATGCTTTTGCTTTCAGTTAACTCTTAAATTCAAATAAATTCTCCTAGGTTTAAAGAATACCTTTAAGGTATCAGTGTACCCCAAATGACCATCATACTTCGGCGCCGCTCTACGGTGGGACGTTTTACGCAAACCCTACAAAAGTATATATTTTCTGAAAGCTTAATAATTGTAGATTACGATGGTATATTCATTAACATAAAAAAATTTACGGTTTTCCAAATATAGCGCGCTATTTCTCAAAGTACAGAGGTTCACTAATCAAGTTCGTTTCCGGTCGGATTTGAGCGGGAGAACGCG